>JAHZNA010003766.1:0-21923 GCA_027743935.1 Sinodicranocentrus sp. ZH6 | reverse complement strand
CTTTTGATCTCAAAGTTGTCTGGTCTAATAAATTGTGTATTTAGAGTAATTCTTTGAAAAGAAATGTTCAACCATTCATTTGAATGGGGATTTATGCTAGTAGGGATATAAAGTCAAGATTGCGTTCGTGTTGCTTGACCTAGCTCAGGAAAAAAGCACATGTAGCTCAACCACTATATTTTATATGTGATTGTAACACTTCCTCTATAGAAATCAAAATAAAACACGTGAATCAGCAGTAGAAGACGAGTCTCCATGCATTATTACATTCACTTTACTTTTCCCCACACATACATACAGGGAGACTGACAACGTAACAACATTTCTTCATGTTTCTCGACAAAACATCCCTATTCGAGAACAGAGCAATGCTGGATCGTCATCGTTGTGCTGTATGGGAACGTAATGAAACATAACAGAAAAAATAACGTTACATTTTACCTATAGGGAGCTATAACTACCATTCATGAATGTTATGCACGTCTACAACAGCACATTTCATTTTATGACTGTGAAAGAAGAGATCCATTGTAGTCCTTTCTTCTTCTTTTCGTCCCGTTCCGCTTCTGGAGAAGTGTGCATAACTATAAGAGCTGAATACATATACATACACCACTGCCCTGTCATCCCATTTCAATAGGATCAGTAAACAAGGAGACAAAGGGTGTCTGTGATTTTCTATAGATGCTAGAGTCTAGTGTGTGTGTTGTGCATTGGGTTATGTCATGTTGTCGTAGAAAGAGGCACTTTTCGCTTGCAGCAGCAAAGACATACATAACTTTGTGTAATCTTATACGTATCTTTCTCACGGACTTGATTGAATTGCCTATTTAGTGTTAGTTTGCTGGAGATATAAGAAAATTACTTAAGTAGAACACACCAACATCCTATATATTTCCAAGGATGGGACGAATATTTAGATTGGGGTCTGCTATCGTGAAGAAGAGAAAATGTTTTGATTTTGAAGCATACATAATATTCCGTGTTGTATGAGTAAATATGAGGATAAATATAGTTATAGATATAGATATAAAGTGGAACAATAGGCAAATCACTCACTCAGCTCTCTGCTCTCTCCTCGCCACTTCTCGTTACTCACATGGCTGGACTGGTAGAGAGGATTTAGTCTGGTGTGTGATTAAAATGAATCATCGGATTGATCAGCATCATCAAAGCAGTGATTCATCCCAGAATTGAATTATTTTAACTGGTTGACATCATCCTTAAGTATGAAAATATGCGATGTTTTGTTTATCTGGCGGTTGAGAATAACATGGTAAACTGAATTAGAAGTGGATATGCACACTTTTAAACAAGCTCGCATTTTGTTAGCTCTCTTGTTTGTGTAGATTTAGATACAAAAGCTCATTAATTGTAATGGGAGAAGGGCTGCTAGAAAATGGAAAAGAGGTCGTTTTGCTGCTCCAAAAACTCATAGCTTCGTTTTCATCTTCATCATGAACAAAAGTGTGGAATTTAATACCACACAATCTTATGCTACAGGGGAGGCTACTACTAAGAAAAACGTATCCTTTCTCATGATTCATTCCTGAGGGAGTTGTAATACAAGAAGAAGGGAAAAGAATACTTCAAAGATAGTTCCAAAAATAAAAGTCACAAATTCCATTCATTCTACCAAGAAGAGAATTAATATGCTTTCATTCTTTCTCGTCACAAAGAGAAAGCCTTTTCCCCAAGAATTTCCCTTTTTTCACAAACAAGAAGTTTCAAAAAACGGAAACATAGTCACGAAAAATTCCATATTCTGTATGCATAAACTACTGGAGCAGAGGAAAAGGGATCATCTAGCCATTTTGTAAAAGAAACATACATTTATCTCACGTATAAACCTTTCATTGATGCAAATTACACAGTTATTTTGCATTAGCCTCTCCTTGCGGTTTGTTTGAAAATGGAGTGCATTGGACTGATGATTTATATGTGCAGGGAAGACAAATGACATAATCTAGAGAACTTTATATAGGAACCTATTTACCCTCACGTTTAGTACAGATGTACTCAAGTCAAGTGGCAGAATACATATACATCCATAATTAGGTTTTTTGCATAGCATTTTACTAATTTGCACGACGTGCTCAATTGCAGTGTTTGTGTGTGAGTGGGTACATAATGAGTAGTTGTACGGCATGCATACGCAATTTGCAAGTTGACAAGGATGTTTAGGGATTCACTGCTTCCAACGGATAATAAACCATACATACGCCTATAAAATATTTGGTTGGTAACATTCGTCAAATGCAAACATGCAGATTACATGTGTGTGGAAACATGAAGGACACGTTTGCCTTCTTTTTTCCACGTAATATTAATATAATCATACAGATTTTTAGGGATGGGAATTAGGCTCATGCATTACATTGCTGTTCACATGTTCAACTCTTTTTATCCAAGAGAGGTTATTATTTTTAAAAAACAAACAAAAGTGGGTATATTCTCCTTTGCATATAATACGCTTGGATGACATCTCCATAGCCTATAGCCATATAGAGAAGTGACAAGAAAGCAAATTCCATCACTAATTACACAACTGCCTGTAAGCAAGGGGGAAATATAATGGGGTGTATGTGAGTAATTATTAAAAACTTACTACATAACATTCTTTCCATCCCCCGAATCAATTTATTATGTGGACATGCATAGATACATCAGACAAGCACATTTTTTCACGCATGCATATCGTCTCATCCTCCTCCTCTCATCACCAGCTAATTTGACAGAATGGTTTCGCCGCGTCACCACACACATTCTTGGATAAGTTACTCTCTCAGCGAAAAAAAATAACCGGGAGGGTAAATGTCCTAAACAAGAGGAAACTTTAGCTCTGCATTCCTCCGTTCCAAATTGTAAAGACTACAATAATGGCTCATACCCTCTCGTGGGATGGTAAACTGGTGTGATGCTCATATTGAAAATTTTGTTGCAGAAAAAAATGCAAAAAAGTAGTAAAATATCACCATACTAATCATCCCATTCCATTCTTGTGGTCCTAATTTCTCTTCAAATGAATGATCCACCCATCCACTGCATTCTTTTGTGAAACTGGTGTACATGACTGGGAACCATATTTGTACATAAATGTAGACATTTTACTTTATCATCTCTTTGGCTTAAACCCTTCTTGTATGAGAATGCACTCTAGTAAATAAATAGTAGCCAAAAGATGTTAAATGCACGTACATCAGGGATTTTTTTAGCCCCTTTTGAGATATCAGAGTAAGTAGTATGAGCCATGTGCATCTAGGCATACCTTGAAGTAAAGGAACAAGACAGTTTTCTACATTTTCTATAATAACGTGTGTGATCTTTCTACCATGCTAATGTTCAAAGGCACTAAGTTATTTGTGCTAGACAGTAAACCACAAGTTGTTTCATTTCTTGGGGAAAGAAATGCATGATGATGAAAAATGTGCTCTCGTTATGATAATGCCAAAGTATAAAATGTATACATGCCTGAATTTTGTGTATGTCTACCCAACTTCCTTCTCGTACTAATTTAACTTTATGCTCATGGAAGGATGAATGAGTCAATAAGATGGCTTATGAAAAAAAACTCATTCAAGTTTTTCTGCATTCTTCTTTTTCCTCCTTTTTACCTGGTTTACTTGCTGAATTCCGTAGGGAAGCTCTGTTCGTGGTCTCATCCCTTGAATGCAAAAAAAAATCCTTTCCCTTTTGTCAATCATTTTTCTCTCCTTCCCTCCTTTAATATTGTATGCAGACGAGAATTTCGCAAGGCAAAAGGGTGTCATGAGAAGCATTTACTAGATTGAAAAACTGGCATTAAGGTTTTTTGTCGTGGCTTTATTCGTGAAAAATAGCCTGCACTAGTGCCTACACTCACAATGGAAAGCCCTCAGCTTAAATAGTTTCGGACGGGAAAGTGGAAAATCAACAACGAGAGCATATCATCCTCAATGTGCATGCACACATACATAAGTTAAAGACAAGGAGAGAGAGAGAGACACTCGCTCACAAATGCACACATGTAAAAAGGAGAGAGAAAAGGGGAAAACATGCAATGTGTCCCGGTTTTAGTTGCAAAAGTAAAAACGTGGTTAAATATTATGGCTAGCTGAAAGGGAAATCCATGAAATCCGCTGCAGCAGACAAGCCAGCCTGCCAACAACACATTTGTATTAAAAAACCCTCTCAGGGAAAGGAAAAACGCTTGATCTTCGAAGAAAACCATATTATTTGTACGTGGAGAAGCGTACGTACGTATACGCTGTATAATATATGATTTTATTTATTCAAGTGTATATGCCAGACATTGCATGTATTCAAGTGTCTCTCAAGGTGTATGAATACATTTAACCCGAAAAAGAAACCGAGGGAAAACAACAGCGTGTCAGTCATTATAAGTTATTTTTTCTGCACGCCGTCCAACCCGGCTCCATATTATCCATTATCCTGACTTTGACTTGGGCTTACACAATATTCAAATGTACAAAAGTACGTGTTCACATGGAAAACACGATTTGACTCTATGCCCGCCATGTTTGCAAACTGACTTTTCAAAGTAAATCCCTCAGGCTTTTCTTGGAACGCTGATAAGACAAGTTGGGTGAGGCAATCCAAATTATTTTGAAAAGGAGAAGAAGAAAACCTGGTGTCATCCATGCTTGTCTTGAGATGATAATGGTCCTATTAAATGTAAACACCCTTTCTCCGCCTATGTCAAGTGTAGTATAATATAATGAAAGGAGTGCAGTTTGCAGTATGAAATACATTTTTAAGATAACAATGCATATGGCACGTTTCACATTTAATTGAAATATCTTTCTGAGTTTCATGGCATGGAAAATCCCTTAAATCTGCAATACTTCACAAGATGAGAAAGGAAGAGAGATAGATAAAAGAAAAGAAAAAAAACATTTTTGAGATTTTCAATTATTTGTTCATGTGGCAACTTGACAAACAAGAAACACTTAAAGTATTATGCATGCATGGCTTCAAATGTCAGACTGTGTTAATCTTTTCGGTGAGCTTCATTTCATGGTTGCGTGGCCAGGTCCAGTTTCTTGATATACTGCAATGCACCCAAAAAAATAACCCATGCAAAATGTGTAGATTTGTATGGATTGGATTGAATTCCATTTCTCTAGTAGACTATGGCAGGCAATATGGATGCTATATCTGGAAATTTACAAGCTTTCCTTTGAATTTTTGCAACATGTATGAAAAAATAGCCACTATATTACACCACTACAATGTGTACATCCTTACAGCGTATCGCTATTGTACACTAAATAATGCACAATATAGAAAAAAACAAGCTGTTCCCCATTGTAGTTATTTTGTCTGCATTACTAAGCGTACTCTCACATCTAACAACACATCTACACCCTTTATGCCTATCTCATTTCATTCATGTGGCCCATAACATTACACAGATCCCAGATTCATTTCCATGCTCTCTAAACCTGAGTATAAACATTAAGATAAACGTGAAAGTGGTCGAGGAATGTTCACTCTCAGTGCAATACATATTTCCGAAAATTTCCATACGTACGTGCACTATCATCATGAACGCGTGGGTAAAACGTACGACGACGTGTGCTCACTCGCACAATCTGTTGTCCTATCTCTAACTTTTAATATATATATATATAATAATATCAAGCTCATATAAAAGGAAAGGGAAAACGAAGGATGCATAGTGACATGTGTATATGTCCATATCCATTTAAAAACCAACCAAGTGCGCTTTTCAGAGAGAGTGAAGAGGGGTTTACCTTACATTGGATTTCATATAATATATGATTAGTAATATAGAGAATACCTTTTCATACTTTATAATATCCTGCACAACAGCAAGTCCCAACAATACCGGTGAAACATGTAAAAGCTCATATCTATATGATGGTGGTGGTAGGTGTACATTCGAATTTTTTTGTTAACCCTGCCTATCACACCAAAACCACGACACAGGTCAACTAAAAAAGTTGGCTAGTGGACGGAGGCGATAGTTACTGGTAACGTGCAACTCGGAGGTGGTGAGATTGAGGCTTGGGATTTTTTGCTGCGGCACATGACGCGTTTCACTGTTCGTATATAAACGCTGGAAAGGGGCAATTTAGAAATTGCATAGCATATTGCAGTAGTCCTCGTAGGATAAAGGTTGAGACTGATATATAGTAAACTAACAGATTATTGGACTTTTTTATATCACAATCTAACATTTACTACACACATTACGAGAGGGTAGACAGGGAGAGGGATTGGGGAGAGAAAAGAGTTGAAATGCTGTTTATCTCTTTTCCCATTTGAAATAAGTCGGTTTTTATTGAGAACTTCTTCAAGTGCCAGGCACCATGGTAGTATAACTTGTGGAATCGGAATACGTCGAATTTTTCTTTCATTCGTTTCTTCTTCTTATTCTTCTTCTTCTTCTCAAGATACTTTTCAACATTGTTGCTCTAAGCATTGGAAGAGCCTTGCTTGCGCCAAGCTAGAAGAGTTTTTTGTTGCAAGGATGGAAGATCATGCAAGAAAGCATGCATGCATGGCATTCCCTGACAGTAATGTAGTGTTTGAGTGAATTAAGTGCAACTTTTGCCTTTGCTTCTTTATATTCACATATCCTTCTCTTAGCATTCACTTTAACGCTTGTACCGATAATATGCGCTTGGATGTATTCAAGAGAAAAAAGAATTTGCAAATACAATGCACCAGCCAGACTTGCTCCGGGATATAGAGTGAAGTCACCATACCATAGTATTGTCATCATCATCACAGACAGTGGAACTTATCCACATAAATACATATTACGGGTTAAGACTATCATCGGCAAGGGAAGAGTAAAGCGAAATTGCATTGTCAGGAGAGCATTCCACACTCTCAAAGTTTTCAGCAATTTACAAGCTTTTGCTGGCGCTATCCAAAAAAACTTATAAGTATGTGTATGTCGTCCTAGGCCATGAAAGAAGCGATAAGTGTACAAAAATGCAATCCCCTTTAAACTTAATGCCGTCATTGTCTAGCACACCGCGAGACAGAGAGAGGAAAAAAACATCCGAAAATATTTGCAAGCTTTTAAAACTGTAAAGGATTTCCTTGCTTTTAAATGTACTCTTCAAGTAAATTAATGCAGTGGTCTTAAAAAAGGTAGAAGGGAAATGAGTGCATAAGCTTCACAATCTTCTACAGCAAATAAATACATGCAAAACGAAGAAACAAATGTTGGCCACCTAATGCGTTTCCCCAAAAAGATTTTCTCATGACTTCACGAGTCGCAATGGAATCTGCCTTAGTGCGTTAAACTCCTTCCCACCAGTAGTCCTCTTCCACGAGAAGTGACTCTTCACTCGACTCCGATTTCATTAACTCATTTCAAAGTGTATCTTTGTGTTGCGGTGATTCTCGTGGTGGCAATGTTTTCCTCCGGTTTCCTCCAATTTCTTAAGCTGCCAGTACTACCCCATACCAGTAGAATGTTTAGGCACGCATAACTAATTATAATTCTGATTCCAGCATGAACATTATCAAGAGATAATATGGTGGTATGAAGAAACTCAAACGAAAGTTACCAAATCCTGAGGAAATGGAAACCAAATATAAGCAAAGCAACAATGGCAAAACGGTCATCATTATCAACGTTCACTCATGGCATTGCTCTTCATGAAAATGTGAGTACTGATCGTGAGTTGTAATATTTGTGTTCATCTCTCTCACAAAATCATGCCTTCTTCGTTGATTATGATGACGTGAAGATGCATACCTCACTAATGCTATTTTCCATATCATTATTATTTGTTTGTATCATTGCAGAGTACTGCCAGCTGAAGAAAAAACGGTTTGTGTTAACAGCTTCATATAGTTTTGCTCTTTCTATTCACCATGATATGATGATGAGTTGATGATAATGTAATGACGGCATACCCTATTCAGGGTATTTACTCACTCATACTCGGTAAACAGCCTACGTACGTAAGCATGAATACACTCATCTTGATAAACACATTCATTTTCATACTCACATATATTGTATTGATGTTCAATACAGGAGCCGAAAGCCGAAAAGGATTTTTGCTCAACTCTCTCACTTCACATTTTCGCTGTTTTGTTACTCGCATATATACCCCATTATCCCCTACCGTAGGAAGGATATAGATGAAGATATGCAGAAAAACCTATGCATTTCAGGGTTTCACCAATAAACCAACATGCAATGCAGATGAGAATGGCAGAAGAGAGAAGTGGAAAAGTATAAGGTTTGCTCGCATTTCGTTTTCTTCCCTGTCGTGTAATATAAATGTGGTAGTGCGGACAAGCTGAACAGAGGAAGAAAAAAGCTAGGGTTCTCGATTCGCCTCTGTATGTGCCTGCTTTATAAAAAAAACTTTTGGTTCCTTTCCTAAAAGACTTTTTTTTCGTTCATTCGTTTCATGTCGAGTTCGAGCTCGGTCACTTCCCTACCTTCGTTTTCTTCTTTTTTCATATATGTTTGTGTGTGCAAGTTCGAGAGTTATATTGTGAGACTGCTAGGGAAGCTCTGAACATTGTGTGTATGTGAGAGTGATGAAAAAGTGATATCGTAAAGGAAAGGCTGGTTTCACATCCTAAACCGTGTCTCTAGTAAAGTAATAGAGAAGGAGTGTGCCACACCATACGCTATGCTTTTTCTACTACCAGGCAGGAGGGAGAGATACTAGAAATCTAGAATAGGAAGGCTCAGATTAGAACTTACTACTTACGCCACACTACAAGACCACACGGCTCTCCGCTCTCTGCTTTTTTGGGTAGAGAAAAATCCAACGTGAAGATTGTAATATGCATTAAGTTAGATACATGTTCGTCACATCATCATCATCGTCATCCTATCATGCTACTTGAACATACTTACAACTTGTACTACTAGAACAACTTTAGTAGACTTTACTCCTATATATTATTTTATACTACTCGTTTTCGCCGTTCTTCCCTTCTGCCTCTCTGACTTGAAAATTATGACCATTTCTTCTTTCTTGGTTTCGTCTTCTTGTGGAGCTACTTAAACCAGTGTACTCCTTCCTCCTTTTTACCACTTTACTTTGCTGGTGAAGCATTGCTCTTGTATCCACACATACTGAAAAAATGTCTCATTCCCCAGTATATACCATAGGACTCGGCACTCTTCATGTCAGAGGCTTCCTGAAACCTGTCTGATGATGATGGTGACTGGTGGTGGAGCTTCTATCAGAAGGCAGTAAGTATTTAGCAGCAAACAAAACAACACTGTACTAGTGTGTCGCACCAGTGCACCCTGTTTATTCCATGATTGAGTTGAAAAAGTGGCGGTGTGTGTCTGTTTGCGGTGTTTTCGCTCAAGTGCAAGAGGGGATTTTTCATTCACCAGAGAAACTCTGAGATATTGTGGAATTCCCAAGAAGAAGATGGAGTACACATGAAAACATTTTATAAGAGAGACAAGAGGAGCAAGGGAAATCAACTTTATAAACATCCAAAAGCTGAACAATTAAAGTACAATCTTTTGTAAGTCATAAGTGAAATTGTGGCATTGTAAGTTAAATAATTGGCTGAAGAAACTTTAAAGAGCAAAATCCCTTTTTTCACACTTGGTGAATTGGCTCTCATAAGTTAGACGTTATACACCTATTCATTTGATTTGAAAAAAAAGAGTAACACTTATTGTGTGCATGTGCGACATGATCAGAGAGATCACACCATTGCTAATATTACTTGTCCATTATCGTTAAATGTGATTACTTGACATTTCAAGGGAAACCTTATACCCTCTGCTGAACGGACAGAGAGCAAAGAGGAAAAATAACTCGTTGACTTTTCTTTGAGAAAATACAGAGATCTGGTTTTAATTAAAAGTTTGCAATAAAAGTGATATGGTACAACACACGGTGTTTAGAAAAGGGATTCATTATTTATAACACCACCAGAGGAAAAAATCTCACTAATTTTTTTCCCTAAAGACGACCACGACGGAAGCGGCTCTTTGAAAAAGAACACAAGAGGAAAGGGAAAAGCACGTTGCAAAGATTGCTTTTAAACGTGCTAGTTAGTAATTGAACAAATTTCCCAGCCCAAGTGCAATTGCTATCGTCTAGCATAATAATCATTGTCGTCTGTCCCTATATCCAACAAAGAGTTTTTTGAGTCTCTTGTTCTCTCACATTAATACTCACTTGAATTAAGTGGACCATACCGATACCGTTTTCTATTCTGGTGACTTGTTTCCCGTTTTCCTGTGGACCAGAAGTTTCCTATATACTGATATATACATATACATACAGTTACACGTAAATCACATGTGATATAGTTGTTGGGAACAATTCCTGTGCGTTTTACATACACTGAGTGCACGTTGTTTCTCTCTTGCGAAAAAAAATCAGACAAAAGATCCAATCGTTTTTATAGTATAAAAAACAGATCGACATTGCAGGATTTGAAACGGGGAAAGAGATGGGGGTCTAAGGGAAGGAAATAAAGGAACATCCTACTGTGTCTCTAGAATGGCACTACTATCATCAACATTACAAAGATCAGGAGAGAAGCTCGGAGACAGCAATACAATTTTTTTCCTCTTCTAGCTTAAACAATGTCACCTAACCTTCCACCATACTTCGCGTGTTTCTAGCTGGGAAAAATGAGATATCAAAAGACATTTTGGCAACATCGGCACTTTTCTTACAGAAATTTTTATAAAAATACCAATATCACAGCAACAAACTAACGACAAGGCAAGGTACGAACCTATACAAAAGAATAAAAAGCACTTCAAATAAATTAAAAGGACGTATTCATCAATATCAATACTGCTATTACTCACCCGCTGCTGCTATATAGAGCTGTATTGCCACAAAATAGTATAAAAACCTGTATAATATTATATCTATAACTATAAAAAAATATTTTATTCTTCTTTATTCTGCCTGTGTGCATGTGTTCTGCTACCGTTGATGATGCTTGATGATTTTACTCACCGATCCTATTCACCACCACCAGCAAGCATAGGCAATGCACATTAATTTCTTTACAATCATCGCCATGACGTGTTAACAGATCTAGCCAAAGTCAATCCACTAACACTTGATCCTTAACTATTAATGAGACTGCTAATATTGTAAAAAATAGAATTAAGAATAACATGAACTAAAGGAGCATTGGATATGCGTAGCTGGTTGTGGTTTACAAATTAAAATCAGTGTGTCCCCAACTTCATTCACAGACTTACGCCTACTGGTTGACTTCTCGTCACACAAGAAACGTTCCTTGTCACTTGTGGTGTACAAATCCCCAAAATATTAATGTTCATGAAGTATTGTAAAGCTGATATGGGGAGCGGAAAGAAGGAAAAATAGATTATACACAGGAGTATATATATTAAACACAACACATTACACTTTTGATTGGGACCTCGAAAAATACATATCTGTTTGAGGAAAAGGAAAAAAAAAGTGACGAAGAAAAACGCAGAAACACTCTGCTAACTTTAGTTGCCTTTGGTGGCAGGTATGTCATTGTATACAAAACTATAGAAAAAAAGTTATAGTTTAAATGCAAGATTTTGAGCTTTATTTGTTTGTCATTTGTCATTGTCAATGCCTCAAAAATGTTCGCTTGGAGGCATATCTCACCAGGAGGATGCGTAGATTTCGCAAAAATTAACGTAAATTCCCAATATCAACTATGTTTGTAACAAGCTGCATTAAACAATTAGGCATAATAGAAAGAAAACATATTATGTGCTGGATGTTCTGGTAATCACATCGTTCATTTTCATTCTTCCTGTGACGCTCTTGCGTGTGTGTTTGTAGGCGTTTTGCATGTCATGTACTAAAATGCAATTTCTGGGATTGCAATATTTACAAAAAAAGAACAGTTCGCATTACTCACTACTATTCGTACTCTCACACGCATCCATATAGTATTCCATACAGAGGATATTAAAGCAATGGGGAATGTGTAAAGGAACATCCGGTAGAGTAGGTATCAAGTGACCAGTCACACATACACGGCTCATCATTAACATACCCTCTACGTTAAGCCTCTTTGTCTAAGCCCAGATTAGATAAATAATGAAAAGAGGCTCGTTCGTATGATACACATGGAAACATTGACATTTTGTGGCCGATCGGTGGCGGAACATGTCCAGCAGTAGATGATGATGATGGTTAACTATGTGGTGGGCTATTAGATTTCACTTCTTCCATGAAATCCATTACATGTGTCTTTCGTGACGACTTTATATCACTGGGGAGGATGGAATTATGGAATGGAAAGCTGTAGGTGGAGAGAGGGAGACTAGTTATAAGAAAGACTTGATGAGTACGTATATTAGTACATAAATGTTCATTTTTTATTTCTAACCCACCCTCAAGTTAATTTTGTGGAATGCTGGAAAGCATAAAATATAATATTATACAAAAGAGATAAATTACTTGCTTGTTCCTTGGCGTTTCTATTGAAGCTGTGTTCATTTGTCGTCATTCATGTTACGCCTACAGGCTTTATATAATGTTTCTAGAGAAATGATTTTGCCTCACTCACTCACCCCCTCATGTCATTGCCATTTTGCCGGACTACAATGTTTCCCAGCGAAAAATTCAGTTACTAACCCTGAAAAATCGCAAATTTTACTAGCGTGGGTTTTACTTTTGAATATATTTGAATATACTTTAAATGTAGACGGCGGGTTGCTTTTAGAGATAGCATTTTCAGAACATTTTCTTACATATTATTATGAACTTGCCCTTGGCAATGGGAGTATGTCAAAAGATATTATCGTTGACGTTGACAGTGAAATCAGCTCGGTTTATAGTTTCACCTACTAATGGAGCGATGTTACGTGTAGTCAGGCTTTTGTGTACGTTCTTCCAATCTTTTTATTTACCAATAGAGTAGACAATTAAAAATAGATACTTCCATAGTCATCAAACCCAATTTATGTTGGCAATGAAACAAACAAGAGTATGAGTTTACCTTGTTCTGTATGCATGTTGGAATAGAATTACTTTGTTCATAGCTGGATATGTACTATGTACATGTCCTTGTCAATAGCTTATAGCAGTCAGGCTTAAAAATCCCTACTTGCAACTAGATTCATATTGCAAGATAACGTAAACTTTTCATCGTTGCGAAGTTAAAAGTAAACGACTTACACGAGATATGTTGGAGATTACAATGGTGCTTATTAATTATATAGGATTTCCCAACATTACTAATCACCAACCAGTATCGTGAAATGCACTTTTCCTAAGCACCCAAAACGAATTAAGATATATTATAATGCTTTAGATGATTCCTCCCACATAACAAAACACGGGACGCATTTTTAACACAAAAAGTTTTGCCAGCCAAAACGATTTGGAGGTGTGAAGATATGAAGATACGGTACATTCGATAAGACCTTCATTAAACTTAACATACTGCTGGCTTCCTGCTGTCTCAAATGTTCCTTGTAAATAATATAATCTCATTATTGATCGGTGAAATCAATGTTTAACCTGGCAATTTAATTTTGAAATGTGTTTTCCTTGCAATTAGTATTCCAAAGTGGAAAAGTAATTACTCGTGTTATCTATATCGCTAAAAGCTAGTTAATTCCTCAGCCCATCAACAAAGCACCGCATCCTCGTCCCCAAATTTGTGTCACACACACCACGAACAACGAATACTACATAATTAAATGCTAAATAGAATATTAAAGAAAGGCCATCATCTAGTTCCACGTACATTGTCGGTAATTAATCAAGTGAGTTAAGGGAAACACACGTGACAGTAAAAGGAGAAAACAACTCGGTATCTGAGGAGTGTCTTACATGTCTACAAACAAGTTAGATGACAAACAGTCTGATCAAGTTAGCGGCACAGAATGACTGTCCTTACGGGTAGATAAGTTCAGTCGAAAGTGACACATTTCATTTGATCTTGACACATGGGTTACGTAAGGGAATCGACGGGAATTGTGTACGCTTGTTTCTCTTTCTCATAGGTAAATAATCTCATAATGATGTAACTTTGTCAGGAAAATCCATAAAAAATGCATTTACCGAAGACGAGTGATTTGAATTCGAATGTTGATGAACGTTAACCCTCTACCTCTACCTATATTCTAACCTTGTTCCTCGTCTTGACCTATAGATTTTTTAGATTTTATTATTTGAAAATATGTACCGCATGTTTTCTTTGTAAAGAATATGTAACTCACTTACTTAAGTCTTGTCAGCTAAATGCATTTCCGCCGGGGGGTCACACTTTTTCTTTAGTGTTTTCTTACTGTTGTTGCCGTTGGCTAGCTTCATTTTCTCGAGATTGTATTGCATGGTAATAATAATAAAAATGACAAACATTGCACGCCACCAGTAGTATAGTCACCTCTGATTGTAAGAGCATGATAAACAAATTAACACGCATTAAACGTCATCCTCACTTTGCTCAGGTGTGTGGAATCATTTGGAATAAATTAGCCATCAGGTTATGCACATGCAGAAGCCCTATTGAATGAAAAGTAATAATGCTCCATATTGTTTGTGCGGAAGTGTGTAAGGTGTTTTTCTTTCAAGAGAAATATTTAAAATTATATTCTTGGTCACGACATGCCTGGCATTGAATTACGTAATGCTTAGCAAACATCGGCTTTGACAAAGGAATTGTCTCAGGTCATGGGCAAATTGATATCCTGTCTGTATTCGCATTTTTTTCTGACTCGCAATGTCACAATCTTTCCGTATTATTATATTATATAAGTTCATATAGCTTTGAGGAAGGTGAAGGATAGCTGGTTATGAGAATAGCAAACTTGATATGATTCATGGCGCCATGAAATATGTACGTGTGAGTGAGATCCTTGGAGAAATCATGTATGGCACTCAACCAGCACTTGAAGTTGAGCTTAGTTAGAGGTAGAAAAAAGCTAGCAATAAAGCGCCCTGTTCAAGTCGATGCATGTTGACGGAAGGGATAAATATAAGAAATTTTTACTCTTTTCCCTGGATTTATTGATCTGACATCTCTGAACTGAAGACAGTTCCTTGACATAATACAGTACGAGACTAGTACATAATAGAAACGCAGTTTTGTTTCTGTTATAACGATAACGAACGTGACGTCTACGTCCCAAGAGAGTTTTTATTTGGAGATATAACTACCAACTGGTTCGGCTCAATGAAGTCTTTTGTCGTGTCCTAAACAGATAAGTACTCTGAAGGTTTTCGCCCATAAAATTGGAACACTTCGGGGAACAAATGCTACCTGTATTTAATGATAAGCTAGAAATGGCAAAATTTGAAGTTTAACTGACTGTTAATTTTCTTTTGAGAATCGAAAATTATAGGACTATGGACTAGTATGGAGTAGGTAAAGGGTACTTCATTTTCATATTTAATGTGTATGTTGTACATGAGGCAGGAAATACTTACAACTTTATTGAACATGAATGAAATTTAACGTTCAAGAAGATTAAAGTTGCAAACGATAGGTTGTAGGTGATAAGAGCATGGGTCGGAGTTGTACAATAAACAGTTGACATGGTGGCACTTGACTGTTAACTGTGACTGGGGGTGTCAGGTGTCAACATGTGTATTGTGTATGGGCAACTATGCAATTAGAGGATGTGACATAATACTACAATAGATGCGTCATCAGTCATCTGTCATAGAGAATGATGCAAAACTATAAGAATTTTCAAATTCGTCGCGCGGGCATTTAAAACCATCATTCAACCACCTCATAGACGAGTACGCATGGTAGTCATATCATGCTTCTCTCACTGTCTTACTTTCCAGTACAGAGTAAACAAGGTTGACTATAACCGTTGTTTGCAACAATTAACTTCTATTCAGAGTAACGGCTTATGCCGTTTTTTATTAATTGCTAGTACTATCGTCTTTCTTCAGCAGTCTCATCGGCTTTGAAATATTTTAAATAATCATAATATTGTGAAATCGGGACTTTCAACCTTTCTTTGGATTCCATTATTAATTATTACAATAGCTTATTGTCAAATAGTATTTAACGCTTTAATTGAGCTGTAATTGTGTCTAACGCATTGTTTCGGTGACCGGAAATCAGTCGAGTCACGAGTAGTGCTTAACAATAGCAAGATTTCTTTGAAAATCCAAGCTTCCGTTGAATGTGCTTATTGCTGGGGGATAAAGTAGCTTAGTGGCCATGCACCAGTTTTCTCCTGTTGAAGTGGTGTGGTGGGACGTTTACGAGCTAATACTAATCCGTCTAATGATTTTTCCTGTTTTCATGATAACGACTCTGCTGATCTCCATGCACTTCCGTCATCCACCTATGACAATCTCCATTATCCGACGTTATATGGCCGCCTGGATACTGTTCTGCATTGTATGGGTTATAACAACGGAACACCTGATGACGATGATCGAATCGGAATCGGACCAACAGAAGATGTCCACTACTCTCGCGTACACAATCCAAGGTTTGGCTATTTTCTTCGTTGTTTTTGCATCTGGGATGTGGGTGATCCATCTAATGGCCTTTTTCTGGAGGTATGAAGTAACATAATATGCATTTTTGTTAGTAGTATAGTATCGATATATTGGGTTTAAATGACGAGGTTAGTTATTGTACGACCATAAACAATAATGATAGTGATTTTGTGAATACAATTTTTTAAAAATTCAGTAAATGGAAGCTACACAGAAAGCGGAGTTGGCCTCCAGACATTCCTCTTCCAGGAGTATCGGTAATAAAGCCACTCGTAGGGGAAGATCCTCATTTAGCATCGAATTTAGAGACCTTTTTTACACTAAATTACCCAAAGGTAAGCAGTTACAGAGGCTGATGAAGATGACATCATATCAGAATAATAAAACAATTATTTTAAAATACTGTTGACTGTGAAGGCGCATAACGCATGACATCCTGGTTGTGCTGTAAACGTTTACTGTATAATTATTGTTTCAGTTCGAGATCCTGTTTTGTGTTCAAGATAAAAATGATCCAGCAATAAGTGTAGTCGAAAAATTAATGGATAAATATCCTAACGTAGATTCCAGACTATTTCAAGGTAAATTCATTTCTTATCCCTAGCTATTGTCTTCAAAAAGCTTGCAATATAGTTCGACTAATTCAAAACTTTCTACTTACTTTTCAGGAGGAGAAAGAGTAGGAATTAATCCTAAGATAAATAATATGCAACCAGCATATATATCAACTAAACATGAATTATTACTTATATCTGATAGCGGAATAAGAAGTAAGACATGAAATTTGTTCATTCTATGTAGAATCGTATGAAACCACTATGGTATTGTTATTGTATTACCTCTTTAAATGTTTATTATTAGTGAAGGAAGATACCCTCCTTGATATGGTCTGTCATATGGATGACAAAACAGGCCTTGTGCATCAAATGCCTTTTACATGTGACCGGCAAGGTTTTCCTGCCATCTTGGAAAAGGTACAGGAATTATTACTATTATTGACATAAAAAACATTATAAAATGCTAGAAATCCATACTACAAACTACCGAAATTACAGTTTCATGAGTCATAAATCCTTAAAACTGGCATATCTAGATGAAGTCGTTTTAGTAGGATTATCATTTTAGCTGTTGAATTACATATGTATGAGCCAAAAGCATATTTAAAGCTGAATTCCAAACAAAGATTCCATTATTTCCAGCAGTAGAATTTTGTGACTTGTCGTGATAGCATTGAAATCGTGAAAAGTAAAGACGATTCGACGTTGTAATAAGGTTCCAAGTGTTTTTTAAAGTCAATGAGAGCATCGAATAATAGTGAGTTAAGCTTGTGTTTCTCGTCGCATGCATGCACACATAAATACTCAACCTACTAGTAAGACTGCAATTGTACCTTGGTCATCCCTCTTGAATATGGAAACACTTATTTATGTAAATACTAACTTGACTTCCTGCCAATAGGTGTACTTCGGAACATCTCATGCACGGATTTACTTGGCAGCAGATTTAGTGGGAATAAACTGTCCAACCGGAATGTCTGCATTAATGAGAAAAAAACTACTGGACGAGGTAAGGATTCGTGTTTTATTTAAATTAACTTAAATCTATAGCATGCTGTGTCTGACACGGTATTGTAATCTACGATTGATTTTGGCATTTCGGGGCTTCGTGGTGGCACACAGAGATTCTTGAATTATTCAAACAATGGTAAATAACATGCTTTGTTGGGTAACTGGGCACTAGGACGTATTTTGTGTTGAAAGTTTGGCTAGACCTTGAGATTTGTATAATAGATTCCAAGCTAATAATTTGATTTTGTCGGTTGTCCACATATGCAAAGTACTTATATATTGTCAAATCAATGCGCCATTTTCTTTCCAAAAGTCATTGTGTATGCAAGCTCATGTTGTCTGATATCGTCTTGGGACTAATAAATGCAATCATAAGAACACCAATCCAATACCCAGGATTGGCATTCGCTGAGTCGCTTGGTTCAGACAAAAAGATAAAAGGGGTGAATTGGGCCAATTTAAATAACGTGCTTTCTACTTTTGTTTTTCACTAGGTTGGAGGTATTAAGGCATTCGGATGCTTTTTAGCGGAAGACTATTTTTTTGCCAAATCGATCACAGATAGAGGTTGGAAAATAACTATATCTAGTCAGCCTGCTTGGCAGAATTCAGGTTACTGTGATATACAGTCGTTTCAAGCCCGTATTTCCAGGTATGAAAACCATTTCAGCGCGATCGTGACGCTGCAACTACTGCACCCGTTAAGTTCGTTATTGTAACATGCTTAGATATACTTAATGGTTGTTGTGATTTTCTTTGTGTGATCAGTTCAGGTAAAAGTCTTGATAAGATTGATTTATTGTTCACATTTTGTTCACCAATTTGCAGTTTATTATAACTAATTTTATTATTTGTGTGCCTTATTTTAATTTTTTACTGCCTAACTAGTAATTATTACTTTACTGCTTTCAGAACGGGAACGTCCCTTTCACAAAATTTGAATTCGTGCTGGCATGGCTATTCCGCGAAGTTTCAGCTCCTTTTCTTTTCATTCACTCATTATTCTTTCCCAACATTCGATGGCGTCAAGGCTACTATAAACTTCAATGGGGCGGTAGGGTGGAGGAAATCGCCCCGAAGGTGAAGCTGTAAAACATTTTGACCAGACAGAAACTGTAAAAATTTGCTGTACTCAACTCGATGCATCCAATCAATTGGCAGATATGATAAAAATTGTTTAGTTTTATGTCAAAGCTTTCAGAAATGTGGAAGTTTAACTTTGCAAAATATTCTTCCGATTGATAATCAATTCTAATTGGCAAGTAAATGATACCAAGAATGTATGACGACCATAAAGCTGTTCACAACTCTCTCGAGGCATTCGCGCTACTATTAAAAGGCTGTTTAATGTGAGAAATAAAATATACTCATACTATGTCTACAAACACATGTTCGTATTTTACGGCAAGTGCATGAATTATAAATCAGTCGGCGAATACATTGTTAATTAAATGCTAATATTAATAAGCTATATTTACACAGATATATTGTAACGGATGATACATGGTCAAAGCAAGAGTATAACAATATGAACATTTTTATAATGACTGTACTAACTTAAGTACTTCGAAGATAGGAAATAGCATTACTACCGACCGTCACCATTTCCCCTCTCATGCTGTTGTGTGACTCATTTTTAATTAGAAGACGAAATCCTTTAATAATCTAGTAAAGCAATCCTTTAATACCACGGTGGTAATGCTTGATAAACCATAAATATCGAGAGAGGTTATTATTGATATGATATGTGATTGGCTTGACGTAAGACTCATCATAATTCTATAAGAAGGTTTGATACTTTTAGGTAGTGCAGTGGTATTCTTGTTAACAGATTATACCATCTACAAAACACATGCAATGTAGAGTTTATGCACCATATTGACCTGGAGAGGAGAACCTGGAGAAAAATATCTAACTCAGAAAAATGGTAGTAGTTCTTGGACCATGAAAAGACTTGGAATTTTCTAGTTGCTTACAATGTATACCTAGGTATGTGAATGCTTCGGTTTTTTGTACTGACCGAAAGTTCCCCAATTAAAAAGATACTGCGCTTTATTTTAATACTTGTTGAGGTTGATTGGTATCTGTAAAAACGAGTCTTCGACATTTTTACAGCTCTCAAAGCACAACAGGTATATGGTCGTAAAATAATTTAGCTTATATTGACTTGACGTGCATCGTATCGCGGGTACAACGATAATGGGTTTGCTAACGTATAAAGTTTGAATTTAAGTAATGTTTGATGATTGCAAAACGTACTCTGAAATTGCTATACATAGTATAAAACATAACTTAAAAATTATTTGACTAGTTTACTCGTTGTTGTTATGCGCGTAATGGAAAATGAAATATCTACACAGTATGTAACGAATGGCTTATATTGCTACTATGTTAATTGAGGTTTTGTATTACGTTCTATCATTACTTAGAGCAAGTAACGTGTGTTTAGCAACGACGCTTGTCAGAGATGCTATATATTACTTCATTAAGCCTTCCACGACTTGTGAGGGGTAAAGCGTGTATTTTGACAGAATGGCATAAATTATAGCGATATCATACTTATGATACGTCCAGAGTGTCCACAAATCTTCCTATAACATATTTTTACATGATCTCATATTTTTGTTACACTCAGATATTTTATTGATTTTGTTGTGTAGTTGTAGAAATCATGATTTTTTGTTGTCTAATTGTAGTCATATCCGATTTTGTTGTTTCTAGTTGGTGATATTATATTGGTATGAGTCTGTGAGTGTTATGCATATTATTATATATGAGTATTAGAATCATTGATATTAACTTTATATTTCCATTGTTGGTTTCCTTCGAAAATTACTAATACTAGAATTAACCTTAAATTATACTATGTACTGTCTTATACAAATTACAAGCAGCGAACAAGATGCATGAGTATCTCAAATACATTGAAGCAGTCAGCAAAATATGATAATCTGGGGTTATTACTATACACGTATATGTATTTTCTCCACAGGAAAAACTTCCTTCTTCAAAGCCAATCCATTTACTTTTAATTGAAATACTTAAGTGTGCACCTTACTTATTCCCAAAAAAAATGAATTTAAATCATGTAACTTTGTCGAATCTGCCGTAAGTTTTGTAATTTTTCAGTAATAAATGTCATTCCTTTTTTGCCTCTCAACAAACACAGTTCACACGTATATTGTGTATTCAAAAACCAGCGCTTTCATTGTCTGCCGGCGGTCTTTATTGGTTAGTTAACAAACTTGCTGCTTACATTTTAGCATTTACTACAGATGACTACATATATACTTATATAGATGACTGATGACTATAAAGGGGCTATTGTTAACGAGGCGATCGTTTTCTTGTTTTCCGCTAAAAATAAAAAAAATCATACATTTAGGGTTATCGAGGAGTAGCTTTAAACATTTGGGATCTTCCCAGTACACTCATCTTCTCTATTTGCATCCCACTCTCCTGGACTATTTATTCGACTAGATCACAATTGTGTTTAATTTTAACAAATAGAAAAAGGGGGACTTGGTCGTGGATGGGCAAAGTATAAATAATTTCTGGGCTTCGACTAACGGTTGACGGTGCACAACTTACAAATATACCTTTTACAACATGTAAAAAGTATCGCAGTGTTGTCAGTTCCACGTTAATACCGTCAAAATGGACCCCTAAGGGCACATTAAACGTGCTTCATATAAGTACTTCTGAGGGTTGTCCTGCATGTTTTCCCGAAAAAATGCAAAAGTATTAATCCATGTTGAAAATAAAGCATGTTTTTCATTTTTGACCTTTGACCTCCATTAAAAATAGGTTAGTAATAAATCTGGTAAGACTAAGTTGAGCTCGCAAATAAGACTTTTTTAAATTTCACTTCAAACATTAACCTATTAATCTAACCTAACAACATATCAATAAAACGATAGTC
>JAHZNA010003765.1:0-11184 GCA_027743935.1 Sinodicranocentrus sp. ZH6 | reverse complement strand
TCTCTCTTTCGATTGATATGTAAATCAAACATTCTTAATCACTTCCTGCTGCGATATCGAGAGTCAAAGTCGCTTTAAAGCAAGCCAAAAGACCCACGTACTTCACTTCATTACAATTTCAACAACAGTTAATTTTGTATAAAAGCTTTCAAGGACTTTCTCATCTTAACTTTCTGTCGCTTTAGAGTTTTGCCAGTAGTTTCACAGTTGACTAGCTGTCAGTCGATGTTGCCTAAACATGAACACTTTATCCACTCGTGAGACTTTCTTTTGCATAATTTGGTGTTCATTTTCTGTTCGTCATTTTATCTGTGTACTTGATCATGGATATGATTGTTATTACTAGCCAAAGTTTGCCAGTTATTTTGAATTTTTAGTGCTAAAAGGTGAATGTTTTGCAACTAGATTTTTAAGAAGATGTAGTAGATTCGCTGATATATTTGATAGTGTTTGAATTTGGCAAATTTTATTGATATATAGAAATTTTATTGCAGCTTTTCAAAACTGCTGTTTGAGGAATCTGAAGAATTCTACCCGTACAAGATAATGAAATAAAAAGGAAGACAAGGACAAATAACTACATTCTAAATATCATTCTGACTCCGAAATAGTCAAGTTTGTACCACAGAACCTAGTGGATCTAGTCTAAGTCTTTCATACGTTACACCATATCAGCATCTGCTAATTCAATATACTCTTCAGTTAACAATATATATAGGCAAGAGACTAAAACGTCCGGTAATTGGAAGTTTAGAACAAGTCAGTGATGTGTGATGTTATGGATGAATGAATTACCAAAATATTTTGGTTTCGCCTAGTACAACGTACATTCATGCAAACTTGACTAACTTTTGATTGAATTTTGGTCCAACTGTTCTAACAACACAGCACATTTTCATCAAAAGTCCTCTTTGGTTTTGTGAGTGAACATTAATTCAAAGTTCTCACTACTTCATTAAAGATGCGAAACATGAAAATGAACAAGTAGGGTGCATGTGTGCAAGTATTGTCTTGACTTTGACATTTCTTTTTAAAACTGCTTGGAGAAATCATGTCATATCTTTTCCTGGAAGTTTCAACCACAGCAAAGGGAGGTCACCCAAGTGATTTAATTATTTCAGAATGTTCGCCACCATGCATTTGCGGTGGTGTTCTATGTTTTACTTGAGCCGCTACTCTCACTCAGTCAGGCACTTAACGCGTAGAATTATGCAAAAACTTTCGGAATCGAGCAAACTGTTCAAAATTCCTTTTCTTTCCTTAAGAAACCCTTTTTCCTTTCCGTTTTCCAGGTAAGAAAAGTAAGCAAAGCAGGGAAAACTAACTTGCTGGTGGTCCGAGGTCTGCAATGAATTTTAATTATATGGCTTCTGGATCAAGGGTATACTGTAAGTAGCGTTCATTTAGTAAAACTACATATATAACATGCATAATGTGCTCGTTAATTTTTGCAAGCTTCACCATGTTTGCTTTTTATGATTGTTGGTTTTAACTTTGAGAATACCCGGATGAAAACGAAACATATAATTTTCATGAAAGTGGATTGGCTAAATACTAGTATGCCGAGCTAATAAAAGGAATGACTGAGAGAGAAGGACTTGAGTTCAGAGTGCTTTGTACAAAATATATCCGAATAAAAATTCTTTTACGGAGGTAGACCTCACTGCGAATCCTGCATTCGGGAGAAAAGAACTTTCAAAGCACGGTAAACTAACTCAAGGTATATTCTCATAAACGCTCCCACTCTCAGATTAGGTCAGATTCCGTGGGACAATAAATTAGTAATCTTTAAAAATATTTATGGTTGCGTTTGGAAAAGATTTGAATAAAGTTATTTTTTGAAGCATTTATTATGCATACGAGTAGTTGTTTAGGTTTACTTAAGCTATAACGGTTTCATCCTAATCCTGAGTTTTGTATTAATAAACTGGCACTTACTAAGAATAATCATTTTACATTTATGCCACACTTAGGTATGAATAAGGAAATTCTTGCATACTTTTATTGTTATAATATGAACAAATCGAAATTATTGCAGTTATATGACTTCTATGTACTTAAAAATCGCTGGGATAATGCCAAAAGTAGAAAGTTACTATGACCTTGATGTGTGTGGACTGGACTTGCGATTCTGAAGCAAACATGTGCAAGTGTATTTTTTGTGTGGATATGATTATTATGATTGAGAAAATGTTGTTCAATATTGTAAATCAGTATACAGTGTAAATCCCTCAAGAGCTTTAATTGTGTCCATATAATCCACTTTTTTGTCCACTCTTTAAAAATTTATGACTGGTTTGTTAACCAGTTTTAAGATCCTATCTTTATTTGTTTATTTGTATATTTGTTTTATGGTTGTGACTACCATAGCATAGCATCACAAAGCCCTTCATTCTTTTCTGTTTCTGTTTATTCATCATTTCAGTGTGATTCCTGAGGAATAACTTCCTTGCTAGCAAAGCAAGGGTTCCTCTTGTATATTAAAATAAATAAATAAATCTTGTCTTGATGTTCAACCATCGTTGATCGTTGATTGTATTTAGTTGATTGACATTTAACTCTTAGTCGTTCTTTATTCTTTCAGATGGATATTAAATATACGTGTCAAAAATAATTTTTGAACGAACCAGTATTGATCAATTTTATATCCTGCTGGTAAATACAGGTTTCAACTTGAAACGCTTGGTTGTCTACAACATCAATTCAATGCTAGAGAGGATTAGCCACTAAAAATGCGAACATCAGCAGGTAAAATTGTCGATGAAAGGAAAGAGATTAGTCTAGGCACTCCAACTACACATGCCCTTTAGTTTCCAATCTTTTTCACGGAGAGCTTTGACCTTGATACTTTGAAGCAATCGAATTGGAAAATTCCTTTTAAGAAAGTAACGGAATATTACACTGATATAGACCGAAGGATTTATTTTATGTTGTATATCAGCCCATTTTCTTTTAATCAAGCTACCCTTCTAGCAAAGCAATCAACATAAAAGCATGCTTAGCACTCAAATGATGAAAAGGTTCATATTACTTACCTTTGATTTACCCAGCCAGAGAAGAAGGTTGATTCAGATTTTGGAAGCTAATGTGAACAAACAAAAAAAGTAATTTTGTTGTTTGTGTTTGCATGTATGTCCGTATGGAATGGAGTATAAAAATAAGATATATTTGCACTGTTTTGTACTTCACAGATAAATCTGCTTCTAGAATACGTGTAGCAAAACCTCAGACAAAAAATATTCGTGAAATATGTTTATGTGTGCGTTTGAAGGTTTTATTTTACGTTTTTAATTTTCGTAAAGCGCTCTTGTTTTGAACCCAAAACAAAATATTTTGCTTGTTATTATTTTTGCCAAGTCAAAAGGCTGGAGAAGAACAGGTGCGTGTACAACTCGAGTCTAGTTCACGTTAGTGAATAAACAGCCCAAATCGGTTGGTGAATGAGTTGTCTTCAACTTTAAATAATACTTTTCTATTACTTTCCTGTATCCTCGATAGTTTGAAAAAAGAAATTGAAATTTATCAACTACCGGTAACAATATTGTTATCTTTATGGGGAAAAAACTTTTATCAAGGACGAAATACTTTCTTTTTTTCTTTTGAGGAAAGATTGTATATTATTGCAAAATGAAAACTGATATAGAGGTATTCCTTTTTATGGGGATAAAGTGCAAAGCTATTCTATGTATTGGTTATATATTAAGAAAGAAATATGTCAACTTGTAAGACTTTTTGCACGGTGGTACCTTCTTATCTCTTTTGCAGGCGATTTTCGTCCTGCTTAGTTGAACTTGAATTCGTAAGTGACTGGGAATGGAGGAAAACTAGAGGATTTTATGTTCTCATTCCCTACGTCCTTTTACTTTACTCCCCGAAATGCTCGAGCTTTTCACTCGAGATCAGCTTCATAAGAAAGTCGTCTTGCAATGCTATGTGCTTGTACTGCGTTGATTTTGCCACTTGCATACTTTCTCCGATTTTCATTCGTTGCCTCAAAGTGAAAGAGTGAAAGCAGAGGGGAAAGACGAGAGAGTGAGAGCGAGATATATGGAACAAGTTTAGTGAAGGAAGGAGAAAGAGCTCTCGCTCTCCATTTTATTATTTTGAACCTCATAGAATAGGAAATTGCATGCCTGCATAACATAGAGAGGAGGAGAACGACTCTGGGTCGTATATAAAATGCAAGATACATTTTCTGAAAAGTAAACCACAGCAGAGTCGATGCAGGAGGGACACAGAATGGGTGAATTTTTGTTGTTGAATCATGAGATGTGTATACTCTAAGCGTTCTAAGTTTTTTACTAGGACATTTTTCCAAACATAGGTATAAGTGAATGTGGCATGGAAGTTGTGGTAATACTATGTATGTACCACACACACGCGTGCATAAATCGTCTCTGAGTAAAGTGCATATCAGTAGTATGTTGGAAAATACACAAGAGAATCAAATGTAATCGTGGCAATATATTTCCCGTAATGGTAACACTGAGCAATTGTGTACTACACTTATGGCTCTAAAGTGGAGTGTTATAGGATCGGGTGAAAATGTGCTCTCACAAATGTACATTACAGGGCAGAAGATTGCATTACATATCTAGATATTTACAATGTTCTTGGAATACTACGTATACTCCCGCCTACTGTGTTTGTAAATGATGCAAACAAAAGCGGAAGAAAGAAGCAAACGACCCGGGAAGCGGTACCATGAACGAACCAAGAACTTTTTACTACGAGTCAGTCGTAGGCCTAAAATGAGTGAATGTAAAGTAACACGAGAAGCTTCTTCTAAATACCTGCTCTGCTCGACTATCCAACGCAAGGAAAGAACTTAGGACGAAGAGTTTACGGGGAAAGTTGATATTCCAAAATATTTTGGTGGAGGTGTACATGACTATATATTTTCTATCAATGATGTATTTGTCTATGTCGCACAATGGCAAACTTCGCAGTTATTGTCTCATGTGAGTAAGAGATATCAAAAGAGACGTTGTTTGAATCTTTAGGTATGACATTTCACAAGAAAATAAAATACATCATTGTTTGATGGTGGATTAAAGGTAAAGTACAATATATGGCAGCATTGACAAGACACGCGAAAATAATATGCATCCAATGTTGAAGCTTATGATTTTCCAAGAGGAGGATTAGCTGGTTCCAGGATTGATTTCGCCGGATATTCCAAAACAAAATATGTTATTAGGAAACCCTAATCCAACTAATCATCCTGTACAAATTGAAATGAGTATTTTGCATTCTAACTAATGAGCGTCGTTTTCGTTTGATGTATAAATCTCTATTATGTCGTTTGTATCTTCGGTCATCGAACTGCGAGTGGTGATGTGTAAATTCCTACTAGCACAAGCTTATTCCAGTTCGTGCCTGTCGCTCCTCCGCGGAAACAACGGAAATGAAAGTTTTCAGAGGCGACGATAATAAATTCTTGAGAAATTCATTACATGATTTGGTGACAAGCAGTCAAGTGGTAAAGATGATTTGGTAGACATTTCTACGAGGAAGCTTTATACGGAATAACATCTGTAGTTTATGCATTTATGTATTAGACTACTTTGTTCCAAGGGATTTTATCTAGAATGAAGTTTTTAATGCCCTTACGCTACATAAAAGGGCTTGTATCGGAATAAATCAGTTTGGAAACAAAAACAAAAGCTTCAATCCTAAAGACATTTGCTTGTCTATTGAGTTTGGAAAGGGTAAATAAGTATTATATAGCATATAAGTAGAATATGGTGAAAGAGGATCACGCGAAAAGTAGTTATTGTGTGCTTCTCAGAAAAAGAAAATTTAAAGAGTTTTCTAGTTACATTACGAGAGAAAAGATACAATCAGGTATTTTGTTCACAAATTTTAGACAACTCGAGTTTGACTGTATTTTAGAACTAGTAATTTAAATGACATCAAGCATCGATTTAGCTGGGTGAGAGTATAGGCCTATAAACAAATGCAAAATTTGCAATATATAATGTTTAATAGACAAATGTAGTCTGAAATTCTTAATTTGTGAGGATCACACTACAACCCATTGACTAAAACTTCTGGTAAAAGGCTTTATGGATAAATCATTTCTTGTGCTAGCTTTCAATTTATGTAGTTCTTTTAAGCATCACTCTTTTGTTCATAATAAACGTGTGAATTTCTTTTTTCGACTAAATTGCTTTTTGTATAACGTTGCTAAACATGTGCCTGCAAGGGTTTTGATGTTTTCACATTTTTGGAAATAAAAATTCCCTGTTGTTACTCTTGTTACTTGTCAGATTGGATAGGTTTCAGTCCAAACGTGAAGAGGCGTGGTTCTTCACAATAAAATCTTGCGATTTTGACTCTTGTACTCTTAAGAGAAGTCCTTGGCATTTGACATAAAGAGGTCGCGGGGGTCAGGCGTAACTTTAATGGTTGACAATTGAAATTTTGAGAACAAAAAGTGAAGGTACTCAAAGTCATAAAAGAAAAGGCCAATGAAATAAATTTGCGACATGACAAATAGCGGCTAATATTTTGATAATGATAATGGTACTGATATGATTGTTTTCTTTAAATGATCTGATGGGTCTAATTTCCATTTTGAGTTGCAAAATATAGCATTTCAGATTCGTGACTGAAGATCTGGGTTTTAAGCCAAGTCTTATTAAATTAAAAATGCCTCAAATTTGAATGTATGAAGACAACATTTAATTTTTATATCTATATAATTTAAACTTACAAAATCGAATTTTGAAAAAATACGATAAACTAACAACATTAGATGAGTTTGATACACTTAGGCATATCATAGCCTGTAGAATCATACATAATATGCACAGTGCATATTGAAAACCATGAGTGGAAACGTGTACTTATATTTATTTTATTACGATAGTGTAAACAGTAAACATCGCAATAATGTATCAAGCAGATGCTATTTAATCAGTTGATCTACTTACCAGTGGGAAGGGGAACTCAACGTTTAACAGGCACAATCTTTTATGGCGAAATGTTGCAAAGGATATTGGGGAAATTCCGTTGCCAACAAAACACGTTTTCCAAGTTTATACTCTTTTCTCAAGACAAGGAACTCGTATGAACGTATAATATCGACCGCGCGGAAGAAATTCTCTTTCTTGCTCACCCACTCCACTCACTCTTATAGTCATCCATCAGTTTGCTTGAAATGGCAAGTCGGTTTCTCCATCTTTCTTGTCTGGTGCTCATGAGTGGGTGGAAAGATAGATGCATAACACTTTTTTCCAACGCAATCATTATGGTACGTAACGGAACGGACCCTATCTATTGTCAAAAAATGTATTCCACACCTTTCATGAAGTTCATGAACAGAAAGAGAAGCAATCTGCACATTCAGTTTTCGCTGTAGATTCAAGAATTCTAGTAAATAAATATAATATACATATATATGTGCAGAGGCGAAAGCTGGATGAAAATCGTGTACCAGACAAGTGGAACAGACACGATGATGAAATCTTTTTATAAAATTATAATGCTTTTACTCAGACAACTGGACATTTTAAAAGCAACGACTAGAAACTAATTGTAAATCCTCTTATATTTCAGTAAGAGTTTAGGACATCTTAAACAAAGAAACTGTTTGACATCGTTTCATAAATCTTTTTCCAGGAGGTAGTTAATGTGCTTGGTTACGTAAGTTTATGTGAACAGGATTCTGTTCTGGTAGTCCATCAATTGATAAAAAGAAGATGAGAGAAGATCCAATTCACTAGAGACCAAACTTTCAACCAAGCGATCTGTAGAAGTTGACGCTCTTCTGAAGTTGCAAATGTAAGAGTTGATAGTGGTGCTTCTCGGGGACCACCTTAAGTAAGAAATAACTAAACGAAAACCTTGTTGAGAGAGACTTGCGAGCATCAAATATTGATGCTGTAGTCAGACAACCACACATTCATTATCTCTCTTGCATATAACATAAATGTCACAAAGTATGTTCTTGGTTTTCATTGAAAGCTCGACTGCTATAAAATATTTTAAAATCAAATGTGTCTCTACCCGCTTAAAACTCAACTTATATTATTGTTTTTTCTTTGTGCATATTTAAAAGAAATCGTTTGATCAAAATCATATGGTACTACCAGAAACCCCACTAAAAAAATCTCACGGAGCCCCAATCCTCATTTGGTCGGGTTTTTGCTACCATACATAGAAAGTACCATAAACCCGACTGACAGACTGAAAAAGGGGCAAGTTGAGATTTATGCGGAATTCGAAGGAGAAAAGAATTAGAAATCCAGCGCTCTGTATAATTAGTTTTTATTTAGATATACAATTAGATTTTTGGCTTAGTGTCCGCTCCATTCTACTGGTATTTTTTCTCATTTCTACCTCCATGTGTTTTGGTATTTTTCAGTCGGGTTTTCGGTATGTCAACCATGTTATAACTAAATGGAAAGCATCTCTTTCCTTGTAAGCCACACTGTATACAAATAAAGTTGTAAGGGTCCGGATGGGAAGTGACATAAGAATGCTGAAAATTTGCCAAGCTCTGTGGCATGTGATAAATTACAAAGGGTACCCAAGAAATATTTGACCTTCAACCTTTTCGTTGTTCAAATCTCAGTTGTTACTTTAGCTAGTAAATAATAAATAATTGTTTTTGAAGAAAAGTGAAGAGTGCTTTGAAGAACGATATCATCATTCAGAAAACACTTATTTTACACCTTTCTAGACGATTCTTTCTACTCACATTAGCTTTGAAGAATTTACGGAGAATTATGTATACATTTTGAAAGTATTTCCACATATGAATTATATAAAATACATATGATGAGCACTTTCAAAAAATACCTATGCTCATTTTAGCGTCCATATACCAACAAGTTTTACATAATAAATGTAAGCACAGACTTTTTGTCCACATAATTTCCTCTGCGTGATGTAAACAATAAAAGATAAGACTCTAGTAGTATTAATAGCCCTCTCCGTATACAACAGCAAAGGGAAATGAGAGATGTACACAGACAATGTGCAAGCACTGTCAAGAAGGGCTTTCTTCCGTTAACAAGTTTGGACTTAATTTTCTTTTCTCTCCATAGCATACTATAATTTTCTCAGAGTGTCTTAACGAAGTGGTTGGTGGTACTCAAAATGCACACATGGTAATTTAACGCAAGGCCTTGCAAACAGAATGGGCATGATCATATGGGGTTTCAAATAACCCCTCTAAAACCGTTATCAACCACTGAGGTGTGAGAAGAGAAAGTGAGTCAAGTGACGAACTAAGAAAAGTAAGTGAGCTCGGGTGGTAGCTTGGAGCCAAAGTAATTCTTTCCTGTTGGGTATACCTACCAGAGAACAGAGGAACGCAGTATGCCTATGGAAAGTAAATAGCAGAAACTTACTCATACAACTCTTCAGTGCTAAATGTTATAGTTATAATTTTGTTCATAAGACGTGGCAATATATTCCTCTAAACATTTTATAAGGAAAGGTATTCAAGTTCGTTTTGGAGGACAAGAAAAAAACAATCTTTCTGTAAGAGTTGTGGAGACAAGGCGACGAAGGGAAGACGAAGAAAGGTGAAATACAGAGTGGAAATAAGGTTAGCAAATGTATGCATACACACACACACATACAAGATACATACATACCTATCATACATGATTTTTTCAGACAAGCTTGAATTTCTCTTTGTGAGCGTACGTACAACGATAGAGAGACTAATAACTAAACCTACTCCATAGGTTTGCACTCTATATTCCATAAACTTTGTGATTGTACATTATAAAAATATGTATTATGTATGTAATATGCAACTTTCCCTTAACTGCTTCAATGAATACATAAAAAAAACTTCATGTAACTTTTATCCATTTCATAGTATATAAGCTTTATAAGCACAAGTTATGCAAGCATACATACCTAGAATACCTATAACTTAGGTATGCTACATCTAGCTTTGTAGAGAGCCTATTTGAAAGATCGATTCTCGCATCGATCTGCTACTCATATGCTACTCATGGCTGGGACTTCGTAGTACTCATACCTACTAAACTAGTACTCCACTTTTCTTCCCTTTTTTCCTCTTCTCACAGTCACTCATTCCTTTCTCTCTGTCTCGGTACCTCACCTTCAGGACCAACTTATTCGTTCGAGGGACACGAGATGTGTAAAAACCACTTTAGAGATCAAAATGATAATGATGTTTTAAATCCCTAGGTGGATGTGTATATGTCTACGTAACAGCATCTAGTTCATTCCTTTTCAAGTTTTCATTTCCTGATTGCCCTCTTTACTGATTATCCTTGTTGCTCAATAGTAACTTGTACGGTAACCTTTCCGGCAAATGTAATCGGGATCCGTTTCCAATTCTAATAAAAATGAAGCATTTACTTTCACGTAGATGGATTCAGTAAATTGAGAGAAAAGGTTGAGCAGTGTTTGTGTGGTACATGTAAGTACTTCATCTCTGTATATATGAATCGTATACCCATGAATATGAAGGTAAAAAATAAATTGGAATTGGGCATTCACTTTAAGCGCAAACTTCCCGCAGTTTTATTCTCTCCTCTGCTGCACATCTACAGCGAATTGAGTGCTCACTTAGCGATTTCACGAGAAGCAGGGAATGCGCCTCGAGATACATACGCGATTCTCTCGTGTCAATGTCTCGTGTGACTCGTGTGACTCGTGTGAATGTCAAACTTAATTACATAATCGAATTCTGGGAATAAGGTTAATTCAGTTATTTTCTGAGAAAGACGAGCCTGGATGTCATTATTAAAAAATGTGTTTTATTTGGAAATGTATTTTGCAGACAGTTCTTTGTACGTGTAAATGTTTCAATATTGCCAGTTTTTAGAAAATGGAACGTTACAATCTCACTTCTCTGGCTGATTATCATCTGTCAAATTCAGCTTTAGTGTCAAGGAGAAAGGCATGGAGGTTGGTGTCCTTATGGAATTCTGAGAAGTAAGCCATTCACAGACATTCACTGCTAACATTTTTACTCAAAAAGTATTAAACTGCATCCAACTTGTGGAAACTGCAGATGCAAAAGTTTTCCATGTGTCTACATCATAGATTACGTCGCTTTCATATTTTGTCGTTGTCCATTTAACTACCTGATTCATATACTATACGTGGGTCGTACCAAAAAAATTTAAGCACTTTTGGCTCTCGATAACACTGCGAGGAATGAGTATTAATGCTTCATCTGCATAT
>JAHZNA010003764.1:0-24649 GCA_027743935.1 Sinodicranocentrus sp. ZH6 | reverse complement strand
AAACAATATTTAACAAAACTTTAAACAGGTGTGTTAATTACAAAACACATGTTGGAGCGACAATATAACACACGAAATGCACATTAGAAAACCTACATCTCGCTCTGCTCATGACAACTCTTAGCATGGATCCCTGGAATGAGTTAATTATCCAACTGTGTGTCTGAGACAAGGGATATTATCATCCTCACCATAATCACCGTTCATTTCCCCGATTAGCTTTCTACAGCCCACAGACATCGACATCATCTCTCAGCCATTGCTCCAGTCATAATTAAGGTTTCAGCTGCATAAATCTGATTAACCAGTCTCTTCTCTATCCCATCATCATCATCAACAGAGAAATGACATCCCTTTTCTATCCATGTAACGATCCCTAATACGATTTCATATTCATAAAAGCCATCCCCACAATATGTCCATATCATATATACCTAAATCCTCTGTGGAAAAAAGCGATACATCCCCAGACACAACCAGACTGGAACAAAGTCTCCTCTACAGCAAACTCCTCGTGACTCTGGTGAACATCAAGTTATGCAGCATAAAAGCTGGTTGGTGGCTTAATGGAGATTTTAAGAGTAAATATTTCCGCTCACACAAGCTTTGTTACGCTTTTGTGAAAATCTCCATCTATCCACAGACTCAACTTGGCTTTTCTCGGAATAGCTAAAATTTCACTGAATGAGTATACCCCACTCTTGAAGCAAGCCACTTGAACATTTCTATATATGTCGGCGACTAAAGTGCACTTTTCATTCTCCATCCTAGAATCTATATATCTTTATGGTTGTGCACATGGCTGAACTTTGTTTTTTTCTTGGCTCTCTATATCCATCCCTTTTCCAGATTGTATTTTGCAAGGATGGCGAAGCGTCAGCTGGAAACGTTTGAAAGGTATCCTTCTCTTTCCAACTTCCTGGTGACGCAAACTCCCACATACAAAACAGAGACAATGGCTGGAAGCAAAGTTTTGCAAACAGGGCATTGTAGCTGCCTCGTTCAACTAAACTTGTGCTCTCCCAAGAAAGCCAACTTTCTTCCTAATAACTTCGACTTAACTAGGTTAAAACAGGTTTAGAGCTTTTGAACAGCTCTCAACTCTAGTATAGTTTTTTTTGAAGAGAAACAGTTCAAGTAATATGTGGACATGTATATAAATAGGTAATAAACTCTAGCCAAAATCCCATGGAGTGAGAGAGAGAGAGAGAGAGAAGAATGAGGATGAAATGATAGTGACTAAACTTAAGTAGTTTTCCCTTTTGCTTTGTTCTCTCAACCGAAATATTATGCATATACATATATATCCCTCTCATCGAGTGTACGTGTGCATTCAAGTCATCCAAAGGGAAATGGAAAAACAGCTTTTTGTAGTCGTGGTGGTGGTATAGTGGGTGCTGTTAAGTATTCTCAAAGCAACACTTTTATCTTGATACGACTAAGACAAGAGGGAAAGAGGGAGACAATGCACAAATTGTACTCCTTAGCTGGATACTTTTTGGCTTTTGTTTTGTCTCTCGTCTTTGGCATAGCTTCATCTAAGTTGAAGCCTTTTCTCAAAGTATTTTTATACCTTCCATCTCCAGAATGTCTGGAATGAATGCCCTGAGGTTATACAATGTAATGTATGCAGTTGGTTGTGATGCAAGAGAGGAAAAGCAAATCCTTTTGGATTGTATCTTGTGCAATTCTCCTTTCGCTTTTACTTGCCAAAACCAATGATGCGGTTTTACCGCATTGGTGCACATCCTGTAAGTTGTAAACGTTGTCCCTGAGGAGGGCTGTTCGATCTTTTGCAGTAAAACTTTTTTTTTGTGTTGAAGGAGCTTCGTAAGCTTAAGATGGGGAAAGGGATAAAAAAGGAGTTGTAGAAGTAAGTAGATTATTAGACTGTACTTTATTAGCCTTTGTAGGCACACTAACCGCTCCCCATCATCTATTTTCTCTTTAAGAAAATACTTCAAAGAAAGGAATAGGTATATACCTTATTTATAAGATATAAATAGCTTAAAATATTTTTCTTCCTAATTTTCTCCTTTGAAGTAAAACTTTTTTAATAGGCTTAATAGTTTTCTCAGAAATTTTCCCTGTGCTGCAGTAATGCACTTTTCTAAGGTAGTTACCTCATTTTGATTAAAGTTGAAGAACGTCTGTTATATAATAATCCTATTATTTCAAATGTTTTTTCCTGTCTTCCTCCACCAAATCTATTTTCAAGTTGGGTCTATCATCAACATTAATCTCATCATTTTGTAATAATCATAATGATATGATGAGAGAGGTTCTCATAAAGGAAAAACTTTACGAGGAGGAAAACAAGCTAAAATTATCATCGATTAATAGATCCATCCGGTTTTAAAGATTTCCCACAAGATGATAACACCCCACTATTCGAGGATATTTTCCAAAGGGACCTTTTAAAAAGTCAATTATCATTAGTGGAAAAAATATTATCAAAAGTAGGAGTGGATTATACTTGGGAATGAAGTGGAGTTGGAAAATAATAATAATCATTATGATAAGCTCTGAGTTGAATTTCTTGTCTTCTAATCATCATCCAAGTTCCTTTTCGGTTTCGATCAATCTCAGCTCTCGTCATTCCATTCCCTGCCTAAATAATACCTCAAGCCTTTTTTATATCCGATAATCAATCCTATTTCTCTTATGGAGTGAAACGATTGGAAAAAAAGTAATCCCCTCATTGACGACCATCTCATGGAGCTACCTCCACTATCTAATTTTACAAGATTGGAATTTGTCTTGTGTGCTTGAAACCCTCCGAGGCAGGCCAAGTCAAAACAAAAAAAAACATATTTTTTTCTCTTCAGATGCTTTTCTTCTTTATCTCACCATCCATAGCAATCCAGGCTGGTTTCGAGGTGAATCCTTAAGTGACTTTACTATCAATACCATTAAAGTAAAACTTGATCCTGTCCATCCATCTCACCATCCATAAAACAAAAAGGGTAACTTGGCTGGGAAAAAAAATCTAAGCATGTATAAAGGCACTTTTCCGTCCACCGGAATAAATCCTGTTGATTGTTGGTTTTAGCTTGAGACTCGTCTCCGTCACACTGTTTTAAAGAGAGAGGCATTTTAGAATGTTTCCTGATAAAAATGCATCGACATACCCGAAAGCATACTGGATATGTTTAATGTTCCACCTGAGAAACATTTTTTCTCTCTCTCAGATATCTCCAGCATTAAGGGATAATTTCAAAGATTTCGTTTCGGTTTGAAACGTCAAGTGAGTTTACATGTCAAACTGATAGCGGAGCTATGCAATGCACTCGTTACTCCTTTTTATCCTTCCCAGTCACAAAAAAGGAGGATGAGACTAGGCCGAAATGAGTTTTTGTAGTGGAAACTTTGTACATTTGAATATACACAGAGTTGCGGATGGATGGACAGATAGATAAATGAAGGGACGGGATGGGCTTGACTGATGGAAGGATATAAATGATCCTTAGCTCCTACAACATTCACTTTTTTCCTCCCATCCATACTCTTCACTCTCCAAGTACGTGGGTTATCTTTAAGGATATTCTATATTGTGGGGACTGTACACACATCTTGTATTTCATTAGAGCAAATGGACAATTTCCTTTGATTTCATTCACAACATTAAAATACATATGGTGCGTTGAATACCTCAAAGGAAGAGAAACAGATGAAAATTTGAGCGTTGAAAGCAACCTCTTCATATATTTCTCCCCTGATACACATGTAAAGGATTGTGAAAAAACGTGCTCAAAGTTATTAAAGGATTTTTATATGTTTTAAAAGTAATGCATTCAACTAAATATAAATGGGATGAAGGATGGAGAGAGAGCCCTTTTATACTCAAATGTGCATTAACAAACTCTCATCCCTCGTATCTTTTCCAGTTTATTCATCCAGCGAACAACTTTTGCTGCTCATTTAACATTTTTTCCTCTTATCTGTTGTTGTTGTTCTAAAGAAGCAAGTCGTGTATGAGTGTACGCCCTTTTTTGCCCTCAAATTACCATCAGTCCTCCTTGCACGAAAGAGATAGGGAAGTTGTGATTGTGATGGCAAGTAATAATACAAGTATGCGAGTGAAAAATATACGAAACTTCTTATCCTTATGTTTTCCATTCCTTTTCCGAGTTTTTTCTCCTTCCTTTCTTACAAATGTGAGAACGTGAGTGTCTGCATTTAACTGGGTTATATATTCTCAATTCTCATGACTGAATGTGTATATCTGGTTCTTCTCGTGATGCACTTATCTCACACTCAATGTTATACAACGTGCCCGGCCATTTCTATTGGGTTTACATCACATATTTCCCTTCCACTTTTACATCCCCATTTAGCCCAGCAATGAGCACTTGCTCGAAGAAGAACTCTTTTAGGAAATCGAAATGAGTCAAGATAGATTTTTTTATTCAACGCGCAAGCAATGTGTGTGTGCGTGCACGGACATAAAGGTATGATGGCATGTACACAATCCCTTTTGTTTATGTGTACGTCAACAACTTGAAAAAGGGATTGATATCAGGATTTCCAATCTGGAAACTTGTCTCTTCCTCCACCATTGTGAATTCAATCACATTCTCTTTCAAACACAGATGCTAGGAACAAGGTGCATTTATTCTTGTTCAGACAGCGAGGCAGTGGATTTGTATTTTTTATCTGGAGAATAAAACTTGAATTTCTGTACAATTTTAATGTATCTTTACTGCCCTGCTATTATCATCCTACGAAATAATAAAAAGAAGAATCACTCTTTCAGTCATCTTCTCTCGTCAAAGGGTTTACCCTTTCCTTCTCCTTCATCACTATTACTAACTTTAGTTCATCATGATCATCAGTCTTTTTCTCTCATTCAAGGTCAATTTCATTAATCGTTACTGGCATTACTGGCAACAGGTTATATCAAAATCCAGCAAAGGACGCATACACAACAGTTTAATTTTTTCTTCAACCTCAGCTTAACTTGAGTGGAAACGTACACATGAGTCGTGCTTTTTAGGAATTGAGTAGGAGCCTATCTCATTTTTCCGTTGCAATTGTGAAGTTGATTACACCATTTATCTCAAAATTTCATCCTCCGACAGACCCGTCCAACTTACTCTCATATAAACTTCACACAGGTGGACGAACAAAAAGGGAGAGAGAAGCTGAGGCTGCTTCTGAGGTTGTGGAAAATGAGTGAAACTGGATGGAAATGGAAGGAGCTAAGTTTTTATGCATGCTCATAAGTGATAGCATGCAAGCACGATTCTCTTTCTGGATGGAAAAAAGAACCGGAAAAATTTCCTCACAAAATGCATCATTATCTTGATGATAGCCTTGTTGATTTGGTTATGCAACGAAGGGTTGATGATGATGAAGGAGTAACACTGCGTGTATCTGTAGCTTGTATTATGAGGATATTAAAGACAAGAACATATCTTTTGCATAGACCAGTACAATATATCAAAAGGACGTTGAGCTTCTGTCGATGTGTTACTTAAATTTCCTGAGTAGTTCACTTTTTGAATATTTTTTTTCTCCTCAACTTTTCATTTTTCTCAATCCTGCTGATGATAATAATTGCGGGAGTTGTATGAAACGATGATGAGGACGGAGGGTAATGATGATTATGGTTTGGTGGTTAGTTACCGATGCTATGTATATATAAAATACCATAGGAAAACATGGACAGCTTTCAAGTATGGACAAAATAACTACAAAAGGATTACATATCAAGATTTTTCCATGCAATCTCGTTGTCTTCTAGCCTGACGCATGGAGTCTGTAGACGAATAAAATGGAGACTTTTTCTATTAAGTTTTGATGTGAACTCGCGGTTCGTTGGTTGGCTGTATGAAGAGATATATAATGACAAGTAGCAATTTACAAGTCGATTATTTGCACGAACTTGAGATTAATCCCTATCAGTCTAGCATCGCTCACTTATCGTGTAGTATTATCGCGCTAGCTAATATGTTTTTTCCTTGGCTCTCTTTGTTTTTTTCTTGTGCATTCATCATGAGTTGAACTAAACGCATTTACTTTATTGAAGAAGAAAAGAGAGAAAATGGAAGGATAATCTGCTGTCTTGTAATTCCCAAAGGGTATCATTTATCAGTAAGCCATCTTGGCTCAATCACTTTTCCTATTTTTCCCTAATTGAGATCACCCAGACAAATTTTTCTTGGAAGATATCCTATCGCTGTACATGCATTTCGCATATTGATGATACGATAACGCATAATCCATAGGTATACATTTGGAATTATATATATCTCTGCATAGGTATGCATTTATTTTTGTGAAATATACTCAAAACAGGATATTCCTTGTATCCTTCAGGGACATGTGTGTTGTTTACTCAAAGTAATCTCGAAAGTGGCATCATGTTCGAAATAATTAGCATCATAAATTTTCCCGCCGCTGAACTACTAAACCTATATCAATTTTTTTCTTACATATTTTTTGCAGATGAGTCCAAATTTCCCGAAGCTTTGCCAGACACAGACCCTTGGGCATATGATGTCACATGGTTTCAAATGGAACCCGAAGATGCCTACATTATCCGAGGGAAGCCAGCCACTTTGACATGCAGAGTGGCATCTGCTCTTAAAGTAAGTTACGTTTGTCATCTTCCCTTTCGCTCTACATTACACCTTATATTCATCTCAGGCTTTCTATATCCTCACAAAAATGTCAATATGAATAGATGACATAGCTTGTTATTTTTTTCTTATATCCGTCAAATCCCTTTTCTCTCTTTTCCTTCATGTTATACAACGGTGGTGTCCTCTTGCTCTTCTTCTTCTGCTTGTTTGCATCTTTTCTTTAGATGCTTGTGTATCAGTGTAAAAAGTCGGTCTCTTTTTCTCCCTTTGTAGAATTCTAACACGAAGCCAGGAAGTTTTATTTGTAAATCGGTTCCTTCGAATTTTCCAAAGGTTTTTTTTCATCCTTTTTTCTCGAACATAACCCTCTTCTTCTTTTTCTTTGAGTGTAACACACTGACTCTGTTAGAATATTTTTTTTCGTGTGCGTAACAACGTAACGGGATCGCACAAGTGAGTACCCCAGTGGCAGATTTTTTTCTGGTTGCTTTTCCTCACGCACTTGGCTTCGTACATGTGTGTACTCGAGAGAGTAGCGAAATCCATCTTAATCAAAGAGTGAGAGAGGGAACGACGACTGGAGAAAAAAAACACTTCCTTCCTTTAACCACGCATGCATTCCCTGACTATGTTTGCATGTAAAACTATGAGTGGATTCTCTTTCAGAGAAAAAATTCTTGATTCCGGTCTTCTTGAGTGCTCAAGTGCATGTCGATGTTGATGCTTTCCCGTTACGCACAAATGGTTGAATGTTTTCGACAGAGAATATGGAAATGAAAGGAAGATACATGTATAGGACAAGTGTACCACTTTTAGTTTTCACTACTTTTTTCTTTTTTGTTCTTCGTCCTCCTTTTTTTTACCTTATGTCAACTCTCTTTTTTTCTTCTAAATAGAATCCTTTTCAGATTCCCTGATGTTTGCGCAAAGAGGAATAGCCCCATTTTCCGATATGAATCTCGATAGTAAATTTACATAGAGCAATATCAATATCACTCTTCTAGAGACCATGTGCTTTATTGCCACTTACTCCTTTACGACTTCCCCTCTGACCTCGTTTTCTATTTTAGCTCTGCATGTGTCTTCTCTCTCAATAATGAAAGGAGAGGTATACGAAGAGAACCGTATCGAATTGTAATTTCACAAGAGCACCGTCTCTTTTCTCTCTCTATGGATAGTCACCAGCAGGGGTGTTTCCAGTAGCTGTCTCATCCTCTCATCGCCACTTCCCTCAAAGTCTAATATTCTTGTTATGATTATGATTCTCATCTTGTTTCGTTTTTTTCATTTCCAGGTCTATTTCAAATGTAATGGTGCCGTGGTTCCAAACAAGAGGCAGACTTTTAAGAGCTCTACGCATGAGAATACGGGAGCTCCAATTGTAAGTATTTTTTTTCTTCGTCTTCAATTCCACTTCCGTTGTTATACATAAATACATAAAAAGAAAGGAATTTATTTCCATATTAAATTCGCCAATCCTACTCAACTTGCATTAGAAAGGTTGCGTTAAATTGGGAAGGAAATAAGATGAAAAAATAAGGATCTTATTGGATGGGATTCTCGATCTTGGAAAGTGTTTTTCTAATAATGAAATGGCTCTGACATGACATCCTTTACTGAATTCATTTCATCATTGGAGTATCATCTCACTTTTTTCTTCGGGGGCATTACGCCAGCAAAACCGGAACTATTTAGAAAGGCAATTCAAAGGAGAGAGAAAAAAAAATACAGAATGTTTTTGAGAATTATTATGTGCATATATGAGTCAAGATGATTCGAGATTTGATAGCGTGGAAATTTTCGGAAACGAGCTTTTCTCCATTTTCATCTTGTAAAGTACAAAGAAGCCGAGAATGAAACTTATGACAGGAGCGTAAGGAGGAAAAGACGAAGTCGTGAAGGAAGAAATGACGGCTTATGTTTTTCGCAGAAAAAGGCTTAGAGCAACTTTCGCTCTAGGGTTTTTTGTGCCAGCTTCTGTATGCTGGTTTAGGAGAACATGTGTTTGGATTCGTGTAAATGAGAGCCATTTTATTATGAGTGGTATATAGACGTCTACAGAGGAGTCATCATATCATCACAGACGCTATCTTGTAGCATCATCTTGGTGGCAGAGCACGACACACGATTATGTGTTATTATTATTATGATTATGAAAAAGATGGTGGTGATGATGATAGGAGAGCTTTGGCGAGATGCGATCCTTGAGGATTTTCTCGGGGAATGAGAAGGAAAAACAGCCTTTTGTGTCTGCTTCTGGTAATTCGATGGTTACTTCTATTACTGTTTTTTTTACACTGGAGTGTAGCTACAAGATGTAGAGACAGCTTCTTGTGTCTGAGAAGAGATGTGGAATGGAAGAGCTAGAGAGGCAAAGTGCGTACGAAACATGAATACAAAATCAAGTGTGAAAACATGAAAAAAAGAAGGAAAAATATAACATGGAAAGGGAAAACAGGAGAATTTGGTGCGTGTCTGAAGCAAAGTGGTTGTGGAGCTATCAAAAATTGACAGAGTCGTGAAGAAAATTTGGGATATGACTGGACCAGATGGATTTCAAATAATTGGACATTTTGTAGAAAAAACAGCTTCAGAAATTGCCTGAAATGATGTACTAATTAGACATGACTTAAATCTTTCTGAACAAATAATTAGTGAATTATTTAGAATGTTAAATACGACATTATAGAATTGCCCAACATTTTTTTACTTTTATGATTTGATAAATTGTAGTTATTAAAACGGCGATAAGTATTCATATTTTCACTTTAAAATATAAATATTAGATAGATCGAAGAGGTTTTAGTAACAGTTAAGTTTAATATATAAAATAAGAATCAAGGAATATTATACAACAAAAAAAATCCACAAGAAATACCCTAATCACCAAATATTTTAGCATAAACAGCTACTTCTTGTAGAAAACTACAGACCTCCATTTCCTTCTCGCTCCCCATTATCCTCTTCATTTTCCCCGCAACGTCTCGAAAGAAACTCTAAGAAAAAAAAGACTGATGATGCTCGTTCCTTTGTTCGAAAGCAAGCCGACAGGGACAAGACAATGGAGGAATGAAAAAGACTAAGCTTTTATTTGGTTACGGTGGTAGGGTAAAGGATACCCTGATGATATGCTCTCTGCTGCAGCTGATGATCACGATGACAATGACGAGGATGATTATGATTATTATTAAAATACACAGACCATCAAGGGATGTCATGCAATGCGGCGTCATCCTCCAAACATGAAAAGGCTACATGGAGAATCCTCTCTGGAAAAAAATGAAAAGAGGGATGTCATGCTCCCTCCATTCCCGTCATTATATCACCACGGTTCTCAAAAGTCGACAGGGAAACTCGAGCTTTTTCTTATAACACCAAGTCGCGTAGGCAGTAGCAAGTCACCCAAGTCAGTTCCACTTGTTCACTTTCATTTATTTAGGAATCATGCTCCTCATAAGTGTTAGATGCACCTAAGAACTTGTCAGCTCTCTGTCGTCATCATAAACTCATTAAAATATTATATACCTTTTAACTACACCTATATATGCATAAATTACAGCTCCCTCTGTCCCATTATATGTATAATCTTCGAATGAAATATACTTTATGGGATGCGCGATAATAATCCCAAAAAGTTTATGCTATCTTTTCTTAACTTGTCTCTTTAAAACTTTCCAGACGGAAGTGCAGCTAAATGTGAGTCGGGAAGAAGTTCAAGAGCTTCCAGGGTCGGAAAAATACCGCTGCGAGTGTGTCGCATGGAACAAGCGGGGAGCGAAAAGGAGCCAAACTGCCATCGTTGAAGTTGCATGTAAGTGACATTTTAACACATTTCTCTTCTCCATCACGATACAATTTTGTAAAAGGTCCCCTACCTACTTATCCCTAGACATTTTTATATATTTTGATGGGGCAATGCATTTTGAGTGCATTATAATAAATAAAAGCAAACTTGAAAGGTTGAGTCTGAGGGCTGCATTGGAATGTTGGAGAAAATGGTGGAACGAAAGGAGTTTGTTGTGAGTTTGTTGTGGGGGGTGGCAAAGAAGATGCATCGATATATATTATAATGTATGAAAAGTGCAGTGCATATTATATGCACCCCTTTCCACTGTCTCCTCCGTTCCCTGCTGACTTTTTGATGCGTTTCGCTCTATTTTGATCTAATAATAGCTATCCAGCTTTTCGTGCGTTGGGTATCAAGTAAAAAAGGATGATGGTTGGATTTCCGTCCGTTCCGTAATAAAAAGGGAGAAGGTGTGAGTAAAAATGGGAATGAGGAGGTGGGTGATACCAGGATCGCTTTGATTGTGTGGTTGTATAAGGAAGAAAATATGTAAAGATTGAGGAAACACGTAAAAAACAGATTTGGGAAGAGAAGGAAATATATGATGGAGGGATGAGGCTTTACGGTGTTGTCCTTATTTACATACTTTATTCAAGAAGAAGAATATCCTCTGGAAAGTCATTATCACCATGAGGTTCAGTTGGGTTGAGCAAAGATTGTGTTGGTGACATGTAGTGTTGGAATAGAGATGGTACTTGATTATAGCCTGCAACTGATAGCTGATCGTTATGGTGCATTTTTTTTTTGGTTTATTCAAAAATTCCATAGTTTAGCTTCTCGTTTTACGCCTTGGGAATTTGTTTGAGGTCAGTTTTGGTTTCAGTAGAATAGAATAGAATACAGTTGAGCAATGTACGTCAGCAATTACTGTTTAGTAAAGGAATCAATACAAATTTATACCAAGTCTGCTAATCTATACTACCCGGAGCTCCAGATTTGCTCGTATATAAACTATATTGCCGTTTAAACACAGCAACACTCAACAGCAATGACAAATTTAAAATGCATTTGATTTAATTAAATTTTGATGACACATGACCACAATCTGGCGCAATTATACTCAATTTGAATGCATTCAAATAATTTGGTGACGTTTATCTCTTAAATTACTCAACTAGTTCCATTTTTAATACGAAAAAATTCGCATATATGGTCTCACTCATTGTCTGCCGCAGGACTCTTGTTTATTCATGCTCATTGCATAAGTCATCAAAGTAAACATTTGCGACCAGGTAATCCTACCTCATGCTAGAGTAGGCGTTGTTGATATCTAAAATGATATATGTATGCGTAACTCGCATCCCAATGAATCATTACAATCTTATATGAAGACGGTAAACCCAGCGTGTTCTAAACTCTATCCGGTTAGTGTTGCATTCAAGATGTAAATTACCACACAATATTCACGAAAGGATTTGTCGACTTTGCAAACCACAAAATAGCATAAAATACGCAGAGAACAGTTTTTCTCTGTTTGGTGGACACATCAACATAAAACATTACACACCTTGATCAGGCTAATAACTCATACTTGAAAACATTGCGTTTTCAGCACAACGCACCCAACACAAGACATTCCTCGCTTAAGAAGCTGCCAACAAGGTATATATGGAGGAAAAGAAAAACAACAAAATAATTGTAGAAAATTAGAGCCCAAAATGTAAATAAACGTGCTCAACCGGAATGAGCCCACATTAGAGGTGCACTCCAAACTCATTTTCTCTCCCACAGAATGAAATGAATTCCTACACGGGAAATCCTCCACCAACGCAATCCCTCCTTGCAAATGTCTTTTTACAACTGTAATAAATGCGTAAGGTGGTCGACTCCTGTCCACATCTCAAGACAATATTTCATTTTCCAAGTTCATGCACACAGGAAAAAGAACAAAACGCAACGGTAGTTTAGTGCAGAAAAGGGGAAATATAAAGCCTGCATAATCATATAATTCATATTGCATACATCACATGTATAAATAAACAAGGTACATGGAGCACAATAGGAATGTCTTTTTATTTTCCGTTGTGCTCTCTCTCCAAAACAAGAGCTCATAGGGCGGAGTATTATCCATTAATAAAAATGTGCGAAAAAAGAGTTATCCAAAGAAGGGAAGAATTTATTACTTAATATTCTTTCCTCAGGCTGACTACCAACCACTCCACTGCATAAACATACTTTTTGTTCTTTTAGCTAGCGATAACGAGTGTAGGAGGAAGTTTCCTTTCGTATAATAGACCCACACTCACAAGTAGCACCAGAGAAACTCAACTTCCCAAATGCTTGGAAGCTCCAAAAAAAAAAGAATACGGCAAGAAAAGAGAAATACAGAGGGAAGGAACAATACCGAGGGTTATTGGTGCGGTGTGGTGAAAATAATAATTCTTATTGCGAAATTGTATGTCTCTCTCTCTGTCTCTATTCTCCTGTCACAATGAAAACCCATTTTCATTTAAAATGAGATTTACACCGGTGCACAAACATATTACCAGAGATAAAGGAGAACGATAGCTAGGGAACAATTTTACTTTCCTTCCTTGGATATGTAACTTCCTCGGAAAACATGTATGGCTCTACTTAAAATGTGAGAAAGAGATATTCATCCGCCATGTCAAATAGGTACGCATGTGTTCCCTCACTCAAAGTGAAAGGCCAATGGCACCGGTAATAATAACAATATTAACGTTTTCTCTCTCTCTCTCTGCTGGAAAATGTTAAAATCCGAGAAAGTCATAAATATTGCTGACTCACTCTGTGAAAATAAACCGTTTCAGCGGTAGCTTGCTATTAGCACTTGCCCCGTTGGTGAGAACGGGAAACGAGGTTCTTATAGAGAAATGCACGTATAAAATGATTGTAAATTGTAAGATATAATACATGCAGACATCGACATAGTCACACGCCATCTCATATATAGACATTTTATGGTGAGCCTTTCTCCAATATCCTATTTAGGTATGAATGTCACCGAAGCGAATATAAATTTACGATCAGGGTAATCGGTCATAATACTCATAACCCGTAATCTAAATGTAATGTAATATGGAAGGAAACGTGTATCTGACAATTTGCAATTGGAAATAGAAAGGGGAAAGGGGAGGACAATTTAAAACGAGTGGAATTGTCCGTTTTATCCTATGTTGTAAAGCTGGGAAAAGGTTATTTCGTTCAATTTTCCTTCTTTTTCTTCCTTCCTTCCTTCTTCTCCAGGACGGATTTTAATGCTCGTTCTCTTTCGCCGATAATAATAAAGTAAAAGGGCAGGTCATCGACGGGTGAATGATCAAAATAGTAAAGGAATATATAATGCAACCTCTCATAATGAAACTTGTGAGGAGGAGGGAAGACTATGGTGATGATAAGGAATCGCCAAAAATAGGAAATAACACAAAGAGTTTATAGCATACATGTTTGCAGTGATGTGGTACATGAAGAAAATTGCATATTAAATTACCAAGAGAAGTATACAAAGGGAGAGTGTAATGAAAAGGATTGTGGCTAATAGGAAGAATGGAGAAGCGTCCGACTCCCCGTCGAGAGTCAATGCTACAAGAATACAAGGAACGTTGAGAAAATTAAAAGGGATACATAATACATGTAATACGGAATAATAGAGAATTATTCTGAGAGAATGCGGATGTGTAAGTATACTTGGGATAAATCCTATAAGTGTTTTTGGGGATATAGTGAAACACTTTGATATAAACATTTTCTCTTCATTTCGGATCAAGATGATGATGATGATGACTGCGAGATTGACTGAAAATAAGAGTAGACTTGAAAAGAGGAGGACAGTCATGCTTGTTCATCATCTGCTGACTTGACTGTCCTGTCGAGTGAAAGCAATTCATTCATTGTGTGCATTTGCCCAGATTAAATTAGAATGGATCGGGGAGCTTGCTTCTTTTCGTGTGGTTGGTTGCGCTAAAGTTATATATGGGGTGAATGTATGTATGCTTTATAGTTGTACTTTGTTGTTCTTGCAATGGAGAGAGGGTAGAGGTTTTCCTGGTATTCCATTCGATCACTAAATTATGAAGGCAGAAAAGTGGAAAATACTAAAGATATGGAAATTCGATGATTCCTAGCATTTCCATTGTGTGCTTGTGTGTGAGTGGATATTGGGTTTCGTTTGTCATTCATACTGTGTTTGTTACGGGTTTGTAATAGATTTCATGTAGGAAATCATCACATCCATGTGTGTTATTGCTGCTTGGTAGGATATAAATTGAGTTGGGAGAGTGTGTGGATTAGAGTAAGTGATGATGGGGTAGGGTATTTTGATTATTTGTGTGTGATGTGGGAAGCTGCATCTTTTCCGCTCAGCTGCTGTCAGGATAATCATTATTGAATTGGGAAAGCAATTTCTAATTTGAGCCTTTTGTTTGTCAATCATATTGTGGTGGCTTTGGTGTGGTTTGGAGGATCTTGTGTGGAGATGAAATGAAAATTGGGCTTTTGATAATTTGCAAAACCGTTTGATTAATGCAAACTAGTTTTCTTATATATTTAAAATGTTATCATTCACTGTAATCGTATTTATTTTTTCGTATAGTTATTTTTACAGTTAACGATTACAACACCTGGTGGAAAGTGCTGTTTAATTTCAATTTGTTTTAATTTTATGAGCGTCTAAATAAAACGTTAAAAAATGAAAATAGGAAATCGTGAAGTTTTTGATAAGATAATTTTTTTTGGCTTCATATGATAGGATAGGAAAGCCAACTTCAGACTAGTTTCGTCGTTGTACGGCGACTTATCTGCACAGTGACCGACTTGAAGATGATGTCGACGAACGACGAAACTAGTCTACAGTTAGGCTTGCTTATCCTATCACGTGAAGCCCAAAAAATCATCTTATCAAAACGTTAAAATTCAAATAAAATCGCATCTTGAACATATTTTGAAAATTGGTAGTTGTTTAAAAGAAACTTGAACTTTGAATACCAACCCGTCTGTTCAGTTCCATCAAGCAAGCAAAGCTGTAAAAGTATCAGAGATACTTATGGTGTCTTATGCCGAGAATAATTTTGAAAGGAATAAATTGCAAAAATAATTATATTCCAATCCTACAACTTGCTTTAAACGATACTTCCCAAGTATATTATTACACTCATTGTTAAAAATTCTCCTTTCGTGCTAAACCTCAAACAAATTATTACACACATATTATGATTCACTTGTCTTGTTTTGGCTGCAAGAGGATTATGCATAATTTTCCCTTGCCGTGACATGATGGCCGGGTAATAAATAATAAAATTTGAAAGCATGATCATAACCTGACTGTCTTCCTCTCTAAAGTATGGCGTGGAAGCTGAATCTGCAAACTTTTTCTCTGTATCCCATGTTCAGTGGCAACTACCCTAATTTTATTACTTGAGCGTTGTATTTTTATGGAAAATAAAATATGAAAGATTCGTGTTTTATGACTCCACCACTTCACTTCTTGTAAACTCAATATTCCTGAATTTCCTGCTTTACACTGTTCACTGCATGACTGGTTGCAATTCACATGACATATGGAGTCAACTTGGCATATTGAAAAATTCATATTTTTCCCTTCTCTCACAATAACATTAGCTTTCAATGTTTTGAAAGACATCGTCAATCCTCACTCGGGACAAACAAGTTTTATATCATTTTTGTCATACAACTCACTCCTCTCCTTTTGGAAAAGGACCAGTAGCTTTATTCTAGTCATTACGTCGGCTACTTATCTTTTATGCTTTATAACTGTGAAAAGGCTTCCGGTGGTTTTATTACGAAGGATATGCAGACTCCATCAGAAATTACTAGCAATTCCTGAAAAAACCGCCAACCAGTTCATTTCTCTGAAATAAGTGCATCCGCCTCGTATATAATACCACCCTTGAAATATTTGACGACGTAGCAGATGTTGCAAACACTTTATGCGTCTGTTTCCCCAGCCCAAACTGCATTTTCAAGGGAGACAAAAAAGAAAAATTGTGCAAGATTTTTAATGAAGGAGAAGGGAACGACGGTAAACTACTAATTTGGAAAAGTATTCAGCAGACATTCCTCCCCAGTAATTAATTGCCCATCCTTTTTACGCATCCCTTTTAAAGTGCCGAGAGAACACAGTTGGAAATAGGGAGTGTGCAATATTGTGCGCAAATGTCTACCTCACAAGATGTTAGATGAATGGGGATGGGGATGTGTGTGTGCATTCTCAAAAGGAATAGTTTTTACATACTTTTGCAAGGAGATGCAACGTCAACGAATACATTTTAAACGTTCTCATGTTTTCTCTCATAGTTTTGAGTCTTCCTCCGTTTTACAATGATTACCACTAATATTTTATACGAGTCTTCGTCTCCTGCGATATTTCATCAGAGTGGGAAATGGGCAGAGTCGTTTCCTGTGTTATGTTTGCGAATAGTTATTTCATCACTTGTCTCTCCACCACCGCTATTCCCATTTAACAAACTTTGCCGAGAGTGATGCTCCATGTAAACGTACGCGTGTGTGGAAAGAGAGAAAAAAACAAGGTTTATTACGTATTTATTTATGCCAGTTTCCTGGAACATACATGTGTTAGATGAGATGTTCTGTTGCGTTTCTAATTTGCTCTCTTGTCTCTTTCCAAAATGCCACGTTTTTCTCAACTATTTTTTTTTCTATTTCCACATGCTAAATGTATTATACATGTGGATGTGTCAGTATCAAAGTAGAAAAAAAGTGCATAAGAGATCTCCCATGATGGCGTAATAGAGGAAAAAAATGTGTGGATGAAACTGGTAAATCCTTACCAAAAATATCCTCGCACGGCCTGGATATGTTAGTTGGAAATTGTAGCAATGCTCTTTGTTACTTTTTGTTTGATGGGTCCTCCTCTGCCTGTTCTTATCATGGAGAAACTTTGGGAATGGAAAGAGTAGCAGAAAAAAATCTTCTAGACTACAGCTTTTTCGGATGAGGATATTTTTTTCTTCTTGAGATGGAAAAAAGCTACATGAGTTGCACACACGCAGTTTTTCTGGTTATGGAAATGCCCGTGAAAAAAACTGCATCGTGGTTTTTATGCATTTTTATGTTAGGAGCTTCCCAGACAGCTTGAATTTCACGAGATTACACCATTTTTAAGCTGATGTAGACGGGAGTCAGGATGGGGCACAGATGTTGAGCTGGAAATGAGCTGAAATTCGCATCTTACTTACGCAAGAGGAGAGGCGTTTTTAATGTTAAAAATGTTCTCTTTCTCTTGAGCCGATAAAGACTTCATTTTGAACAGGATATTAGAGGAGTTGAACTGGGAAAAGATTTTCCAAAGAAAATTTCTCACATTATACTTAGCCCTTATGGAATATTTTTTTCTTTTTAGAATTTAAAATTTCTTTGGATGTTTTTTCTCTCGGAAAAACTGAATTTTCTTGTAAGTCTTGGCTACTTTGCATTGCTAAAAATGTTGAAAAGTTTACGAGAAAATGCTCGTGTATAAAACATGGCTTGACTTACAAGCTGCTCACTTGGACGCCGTTGTAACTGTCATAAAAAGTACAAAAATCAGATGGATGCTTAGATGGATGGATAGATGGATGGAGGATGTTGTAATAGAACTGTAAATGTTCACACCAAAGATGATTTCTACTGTTGGGAAAACGGTGAAAGGATAAAAATCCTGCAGAATTTTTTGAAGTAAAAGGAACGAGGGAAAAGTGGTAATGGTGAATTGTAAATTGTAATAAGTTGTCATATGGCTTTGTAAAAAAGTGAAAGTGTGAAAATACACTATCCTATATGAGTTTCACGGACCTTTTCACATCTCCAAACTGGATGTCCCTTTCCCTCTCTAATCCTCTCCGATTGAGTTATATCATCAAGGAATATTTTTCAGGGTGAGTTTTCCAGAAGAAAAGGAAATCTGTGTGAACCCTCTTTTACTTTACCAGCTTTGCATGATGTAGTAAGCATATTGCTGAATGTCTTTAAGAGCCTTATAAAAGTATATTGAAAATGATGTTGTGAACCTCTTTTCCAGAAGGGGACTTTTGCTTTAAAAAAATTCCTTTATGCGTGGGATGTACTCAATGCAGATGGAGATTGTAGATACGCAGAAGTTATCAAGATGCGTATGTTTTCTACTCACTTATGTATTCCAATCTGATCAAAATCTCTTTTCGAGAGGGAAAACCAAGATGTGAAAAGTTTGGTAGTGGTAAAGCAAGAAGACTTGCTTCTTGACATTCTATCCTCTTATTTTGATGAGGAAAAGTAGAAAGTGTTTGTGCATATCCTTGGCTCTATCCTTTTTCCTTGTGATGCATTAAATCAACAAGAACATACGTGTTTTCTCCCATGCATTCATATTTCAAAATGGATAGAGATGAGAGTGGAGTGTTGTGCATTTTATTCAAAAATGAATGAATGGAGAAAATGACTCGTTCCCATTCCTGGGGAATGAAGCTAGAGAGATGACTGTTGTATGCGACAATGTGACTTTTTTCTTGCAGAGCTAGTGTAAGCTGCTCAAGGTTGTTACTTTGTGAATCTAAATTCCCTTGACACTTCATATACATATGTTGACACTACACCAAGCTGAATATATTTTATACTTGGGGAAAAGCACATTATCGCCAAGTTCTCTCTCTCTCTCTGGACGGTAATGGTGTGCATCTGTATGTAGTGGTGGGGTTGTTTGGGTCTTATTTGCATTTGTAATTTCCACTCTGCATCTATCAATAATTCAAAATTGGGATGAAGACCTTTCACCAGAATAAAGATATATGCTGCTTGAATCAGTAAGACATTATACACTTCGCTCTAGAATTATCTCTACACATCACCGTGCAAGAAACATCTGATTTCATCCGGCAGATTTATAAATATATGTAATTTTTTTATTGGCTTTAAACTTACCCTTAATTACGTTTCCACAAACTGTAATTTTGTTCATCATTTCTTAAAAACTACAATTTAATCTGTAGAGATACATCAATTATCATACCTACTGCTGGTGAATATTCACATGCTCAAATTTCAACTGCCAGTTTCAGTTCTTTCATTCCATTAATAACATAATTAAAATGCATACTCATATTGTTCCTCTTCCTCCCAAACAAAACCTACAAATGCCATCACCAGTACGAAATGTATTACATTATCCTCATCCACAACTAGGGCACGCATGGCACTGCACCGAACCCTAAACAAAAAGCAATGTACACCCAAATCAAGAAATAATGATAGCATTGAACTTTGAACTCAGCTTGCGTTCTAATGTTAGCCTCATACTTTTTTGTTTTGTCTCTCATAATACACCCAAACAAGCCTCTGATATGCATATAATCTACACCTCCCTCATCCAGAAAAGAGTCGCGTACGCACAACTCGTTACACGCGTCTTTCTATTTTCTATCCAAATGCATTCTCATTTCATACGCACAGGGATTACGATACGTGTGCACATTGCACACATTCATATATATTGTTTTTGAGTTTTTGTTTCTCTGAAAAACACTCTCATACCTTCCACCTCTCTCATTCTAACTCACGGTGTACAGCATCCCGCTGCTGTCAAATAAAAAGTTTAATGCAAGAAAAGCCAAGCCCTTTTTAGAACCGCTCCTGATGCGGCTTTTCCATGCCCTGTTGTTGTTGTCTGTTTTCGGCAGAATGAATTGCATCCTCTGACCTGGCACATGCTGTGTTGATTCAATTTGAGATCCTTTTGTTTCTACTTCTACTTTGACTAGGTTAAATTTAAATTTTCTCTCTCGCTCCTTTTGTTACAAAAGAATGCATCCTTTCATCCTTTCGATATATATTTTACTATTCTATTTGCACAACGTTCACCCCCTACTTTGCTATGTGGAAAATTCAAGTGGCACAAATGTTGCAGCTTGTCTTGTTCCAAAAAAATCTTTACATTTTCATTTTCCCTGCAGTTGAGTTTCCTTTAGAGGCGTGAAATAGTGCAACTATATGGTAATGTCAAGCAGCCATGAACTTCACCACCCGACATGGTAAACTAGAGTGGACACTTGGTCCCTAGAGTATTCTTGTGTTGATTCACTTGCAAGTTTTCTCTAATCTAGAATGTGTGTTGTGTGGTCACACAACTAACTCTGATCCCAAAATCTCGGAAAAACTGCGGAGATAATGTGGAAGCTGTAACTGTGCGTGAAAGAGAGTAGCCACCTTTCCATTTCAAGCTTTACACAGATATTTAATGGGTTTTAATCCCAGTGAGAGGTCTTTTCACCTGGGATGAGTGCAACTTGCAGTTTCATTGCACAAGTGCATTTCCCAAAAACCAAGAGGAAGGAAAAGGTTGGTTGAAATTACCACACAACCACAAGGATACATGTAGGTTGGTTGGTTTTGAGGTAAAATTGGTGTTTTGTAATGTGCATATGAAGAGAACCTACATGTTATTGTCCGATGGGAGAGGATATTATGTGGAATGATGATCATTTTCCAGGATTGCCTCTCTCTCCTTCATTATCATCATTCGTTATGATGTAATCGTGCAAGTCGTGCTGGAGAGGGAGTGCATATGATGAGGGGAGATGAAGAGGAAAAAAATTCCGGTGGTTTTCTCTCTCCGCTTCTGAATGCTAATAGGTACGTTAAGGACCACAGGGTGCGTGAATCTACGCATTTATCTTGCATCTGTGTATATGTGTGGATGTTTTCTGTAGTTAAAAAATTTTCTTCTTGAAGTTGCATGTGTGTGTGTGTGTGTGGGAGCGAGTTTTTTCCGGAATAAAGTTTTATTCCAAAGTTTGATATTTACACACACATGTGCCCACCTTCTTCATTGTCATGCTGGATAATGGGAGTTGGTAGGAGCAAGTTGTGCATTAAAATGCATAATGCATTTTAAAAACTTTTTTTTGTTCATTCATGAAAATAATATTCGTGTAAGAGCTGCAATGCATCTTCACGGCGAAGCTTCCTGTGCATTTATTATTGTTATATCACGTCATGCCGCGCCACTGAAACTGATATTATCAAGAGAAGCCAGAGAAAAGTGTGGGATATGAAGAGTCCTCTCAAAATCATCGTGACAATTTTCAAAAAATATTGAACATAATCACAACTGCAAGTATGAGGATGAGCATCTCAGGAAAATTAAAATATATGCAGAGTGCCTAACATTCCCCAACATATGCACCATACCACCTTAATGGGATATTGCCTCCATGTGTGGATTCTATATATCTGAGGAAAAGTGAGAATGGAGGGTGGCTTGAGAAGTATACGAATATTTAGTATTATTACTCTTTGTCGAGATTCCCATCCAGTTTGTCGCATCCATGCATTCTAGCCACTGCACACACATTCATCTTTTACGCACACTGGGAGAATATGCAATAACGAGATGGAAACGCAGATGTGGATTTTATAATGGATCTCTCGCAACAACACAAGACGCTACTGGAGTGATTCAATGGGAAGCTTTGTTGGTGGCTTAAGTTGTGGTTTTCCTTATGGAGCAAGTGTGGCTTCGCGATTACATTTCATCTCAAATGAGGATCATATCACGAATATTGAAAATTTTCTCCAAACTCATCCTTCTGGAGATGGTGTGGAAACTTGGAAGAAAAGTTTCAAGATTTGATTCTCTCTCTAGCTGTAATTATCAGACTTTTTGTTATGGAGCTTCTGTATTCTCTCCAAATCGCAGCTTAATTTCGATCCAGCCAACTTTTCTTCAAATCATTCTGGCAAATGAGCATTTTCCAAGGAGGCAGAGCTCATCATCAGTAACACAATATCCAACTGGCTGTGTAGCTAGTGACTAGCCTCCAGTGAAACACAACCACCTACAAAGACTAATCTTAATATTGTAGCATCTGTCTTCATAGCCACTACAAATATAACAGTATCCACTTGAATAAACACAAGGAGACATATATTCAACCAGTCGACGTTTCCTTGTGCTTCCCTTGATTTGCATAAAACTCACATCAGAAAAATCTCAACTCGCTCATTAAAAATCCCATTGAGTTGAACAGAGTGCGGTTGTCGTCTTGTTTGGAGGGATGAAGAAAAAATGGTATTTCCAACAGAGCCACAATTTTTTCCCATTATTGCCCTCCACAAACTATAAATACTGTGTTTCCCTAAGAAGAGAAGGTGGAATATCTATTTAAACGATATTGCTTTATGCCTTGAGTCATACGTTTTTTCTTGTGTTTTCGACACACTTCCTTTTTTCTCTTTTTCCTCTTTCCAAGATCTACGAAGAGAGGATGGGATTGATATAGCTCAAAGGGATACTTATGATGAGGAGGGAGAGATAAATGCAAACTGTGTTTTTATTAACTCCACACTTTCCATGTAAGGCTTGTAGGTTGGCTGAAGACAATTTTTAGGGCTGTTTTTTGTCATCGCAGTTCTTCAAGATTCATGACTCTGTAGAGCTTATAGTGGCTGCTTGACTTTAGAGGAAATAAGGTTCCGTACACAACATTAGCTCTTGAGAGCCGTCTCTCTTGTTGAAATAATGACTTTTGATGATGGTAATGATTATATTGATGATGTGATGGTCCGCCCTTTCTCAAGCTTTTTTGGCATCCCATTATCCACTTGTACTGCTTCATCTTCACAAAATATTATATGGATTTGGTTGGCTTGCTGAGTAACTTAAAAAGTTCATGGAGAAGGTTAAATACACTTGTTAATGGCATATTTGGAAATTTTTTATTTTTTTCTTCTTCAAATTAAGGTAGATACTTGAGTAAAAGGGATGAGTTGGGATATTCAATTGGAGAATTCTATTTTGAGAGAAATGTCAAAACAATTCCACCTGACGACTTGAAGAATAAAAGAAGCTTTTGTAATATTTTTCTCTCTGGAAAGTCGCAAACGATGATATTCCGATGACAGAAAATATTCCTTGGTTCATTAAGCATCTTAGAGAAGATGGGGTGGTGCATTGAAGCACAAATGACATACGTATATCTGCTCGGAATTTTGGAATTGTTTACTTCACAAGTATATGGGAATGCAGATGGTGCACTTGTGAAATGTGATGTATTTTTCTCTCTTTCTTGATTCGTGTTCACAAGCGTCTTGCAAGACTTATCTTGATGATGAAACGGGATACTTACACATAATGGTCGCATTTTTCATCACCTCTTTTAAGGTAAAAAGGAGCGCTTCTTTTCTGAGGAGACTCGTTCTCGTACAAGATTACACAAGAAAAGAAGTTGGGGGCGACGTAGAATCGTTTACAACGTAAATGCTCTTCTTCCCGTGCTTAACTTGCTCCCTGCATCGCTCCTCCTGACACTTACATTGCTTCTTGTAAATAATAGTCATGTCTGCTCAGGAAGGAGAAGAAGAGGCAGAGGAGCGAAAAAATAAGTTTGAGAAAATGGCGTTCCGCTTCCGTTCCATACGAAGGATCTACTCTACGCACTTTTGGCATTTTTTTTCTTTTGGAAATCTTCTATAAGATAGTATGAACGTGAAGATGTTATGCTTTGTGAAAAGATTATAATAGAATGACATAACGTTGCAAAAGATCACAGTGTACGAGAGAGACCATTATCATTTGAACTTGAACTCGGTTGCCCTCCTCTACTCAACTTGCTTTGCGATGAAACGCACAGACAGTGCATTTTCATTTGAGACATGCAACTCTCTATCTGCTGAAATGTCATATCATTTATCTTATTCTTGTTTCCTGATCTCGTTTTTTTTACAGATTTGAAAAAGTACTTTGAGCAGTCCCCGTACACAAAGAGTGTGGAAATGGATTCTCAAACGGAGTTGAGATGCATCCCACCCGATGGGATTCCAATGCCAGTCATTTCCTGGATCAGGGATGGACGGACTATCGACCCAAAACGGGATCCAAATTATATTATTACTGCAGATGGCCATTTACTCATTGCACAAACGAGACTCTCTGATATGGGCAATTATAGCTGTGTCGCGGAGAATATTGCGAGTAGGAGAGTAAGCGAGCCGGCACTGCTGACTGTTTATGGTAAGTGAAACTATTTATATTATTCTTTCGATGGGTGTGTTGTAATCGTGCACCTGATTTAACATTATCTATATATATCCTGCATTACTAACCATTTAAATTTTTAATATATCGGCATATAAACCAAACATAAAGCTCATTTACAGGATTGCCCTCCATCTCAAGAAAAGTAATCACCGATAAACAAATATTGTCTAAGTATTGGTCATTACTCAAAAACCCGTCAAGTTGGATAAAAAACGATATAAACTATTA
>JAHZNA010003763.1:0-11049 GCA_027743935.1 Sinodicranocentrus sp. ZH6 | reverse complement strand
TCCAGTGATACGAACCGTAATTCTTCTGTGAAATCGTGGGTATCAAGGGTTAATGCATTTCCTCCAATTCAGTTTTTAAAGGATTGCATCAGTATTCCCAATATTATCCCGTTCCCAACAACCTTTGCTGATATGCAAGGTTAAGCAAGTTCTATTTGATAAAAGTCTTATAAATCATCGTTTTTGTATTTCATAGTCAAGCGGATTAAATCTAAGGTGCATAATCATTAAAATTGAGCAACTAGGGAGAATGAGCCGGATGAATGTGAAGTTGACAGAAATCATCATATCAGTTTAAATATTTTGCATATGACTTAAACATTAACATTATGGGTAAAATACCTTTTTGTGTACACATGTATTTTTTTAACCAACTAATAACTCGCAAGAGAGAGTAGGCTTATGATAAGCTATTTTCGGGCGTTTGGGTGATGGAAAGTTGGCCAATTTCTCATGGAATTTTCCGTTAAAAAGCTTTTACTTGCCCCTTGGCACACCAGGTCCAAAACCACAAGTGTGATGCTTATCTTTTACTAGTTTCTTTCTTCATTTGCCATTGATTGAATATATTTTAAGGAGCGTAGATCGGAACGGAATTGGTCATTCCGTGTGTCTGTCAGTCTGTCTGTGTGTTATCGCTCCACTACGCCTAATAATATGGCTCAACTTTTCAAAATCTGGTTTACCAATATCCTAAATCTCAATACATTGGTTTTTAGCCAAATCCGTTGAACCGTTATACCGTTACGACTCAATTAACGGTTTCGAATTTTCGAATAACATATGAAGTGGGATGAGTCGTTCAAAAGCTTACTAAAAGTTAAACCGATTGGTATATTTAGTTTTTTAAAGAAAAAGTAGTTGTCTAGTCGTTTAAACGGTAAAACCGTACATTTTTAAAAATATACGAATTTCCCATAGCGGAGCTCCTTCCATTCATCCAAATGTTAAATGGTTTTGTATTGAGTAGTATATATATCTTTTATTAAGTGAAGTCAAAGAATGGATAAAATAAAATAAAGAATTGCAGGAAGGGTGCTGTGCCAATCCGAGTATACTGAATAAATTTGAAATTTGAATAAAACCTAAATGTGTACAAAATTCTAAAAATGATAAAGGATGCAGAATTAAGATTCGAAGTAAAAGTATTCTTAATCTTTAACAATTCCTTATTATGAAACATAAGTGGTCCTGCAGATATTTGAAGCAAGCATACATTCATAAAGTTGCAAGTTTCCACAAACTTCAGTCTTTTTAATTGGTCGTTTTTTTCTTTCTCTTTGACAGCTCGATTTGGATGTCTGGAATTAGGTGGTCTGGCTGTGAGCTTTAGCTTGAAACCCATTTCTTAAGCGTCAAGTCGGTCCAGGTCCAGACAGTAGTTTCTAAATATACCATGGCAGGATAATGTTTCACATGAGAACACACAGCGTGTGATATCTCATTCGAAAGTCATTAGCTCCTTTAACCAATTTTACTCAAGCGTAGTGTCAAGCGGAGTAGATAGGATTCAAAATAATTGTTTTCGTACAGTATTAAAGTAAGTATATCGAAGATTCCAACCATTTTAAAGACCAATTGATTTTTTTGTTCTTGACTGTTAGTAATAATGTCATTAGTTAGTCCCTTCCTTATTCAAGTGAATAGCAACCGTCTCCGTCTATGCTTTTGCTTTATATGCTGTATATATGGCGAGCTGGGTAGATCATTAAACCGTAATTCATAATTTGACCGTTACCGTAGTCTACCTTCATAATTCAATTAACACTTGCATGAAATTGTGATAAATACGGGAAAAGTAAGAACAAAAATTGTTTTTTCACTTGTAGTTATTTATTCGAGACAACGACAGTATGACGTTGGAATGACATAGTATAAGTAAGACCCTAAATAGAATAAGATGAAACAAGGGTCTTGTAAGAATATGTTAACAATTTCATGAGACATGTGGATAACAAAATTCTAGAGACAATATTCAATGTTACAGCGTTTACTCCGATTTACATTCATTTGTGAAATCGTACATGGCACATCAAAAGTTACACACAAGTAATGAAGTTATGGAATGACTATATATTTGTTCCGAAAGTTTTTTCTAAGTAATTGACCATAATGATTATGCTACTCGAAAAACTACAAAAATGTCCCGAATTTCTATTGTTAATATGCTATGACTGACTAACAAATTAGATGCCTATTTCAACAACCTGTGATCGTCATAATGTAATGCAGCAGCACAGTGCATTTCAGTAATAAAATGAGATTACAGAATTTGTAATATTTGTATACTTTCCAAAGTTTCGCCTTCATCTTAGTTAACATTAAACTGACTTAATACGACTAGCAAATAGTTACTGTAAAATATTTTATGCGAAATTCTAAGAATCTCAGACTCATGTAGATCCATTGAAATTACTTTGTTGATCTTCAACCGGGGCTAGTGAATTTTTGACGTAGTTACACAAGAACTAAATTATTACTATACAAGTTCGGGAGTAATGGACAAAACAACATTACTAACCATTGGATCAAACCAGAATAGTTATTAGCAATAAATTCAAAACTACAGAATAAATAATAACGAAATTTGCCCAGCTCCACGCCATTATCACTAGCTCACAACTTCTATCCACCTTTGCTTTACTCAACCCCATATTGCTTGATAATGCTTCCGTTGAAAATCACAGCTCTTTATTATTGTTGAGCCATTTTCTTGATGTTGATCCGAATCATTAGATGCCGATATGACCTCCAACAACTCCTTTTAATGACGAATAGTTCAAAGGTCGAACAGGGAATGTTGAATGTTTGAGAATTTTTGCTAAGCGTTCATCCAGCGTAATAATTTCAGTTGAAAGTGGATAAAAATGGGTGAGCATCCATTCTTGCACACTCCACTCTGGGTACATTCGACGTAGCGCTGTGACAAGGCTATCTTGCAAACTTTCCACCTCTACTTTCAGCTTGATAACTTCTTGGTGCACAGACTCGACATGGGAAGGACTGGAAAATTGTAAAGCCAAGTTGATATTTTGTGCCCAGCCAAGGAATACTGACTGTTCCTTAATTCTCTTCATTCCGTTCTGCAGTAATATTACAAATTTTATGAATTGTATCCAACTAGTGACGTAACGCATGAAAAAAGAAAAACAATACTGCTTACCTGTATTGATGCAAAAGTTTGCATTTCATTGAAAATTTGGGATCCCGGAAAGCGACAAAACATCATATCTGCGGCACACTCTAGATAGGACGATGTTTGCAAAAATATTTTCTCCATCCTTGGTTGTCCTTTGGACTTCAAGTAAAGCATACAGGAAGTCAGGAATATCCCTTTAAAGTTTATCCTACTGTGATAGTCTGATATAATATTCATCCATGAGTAATGATTTGACAGATAGAGCGTCTCATTTGGCATTACTGAATTTGGCTTGTCCGCTCCTTTAAATGCACTACCAACCCATACGGATTTAAATATACTGGAATACTTTCCCCATAAGTTTGGACGGAGGCGGTTTTGCACATCTGTAAAAGTAAAAGGGTTTACCTTTATTCATATTCAATATTCATCAATCCCACAATTGTAAGAGAAAAGAATTGTACGTGTGTATTCTATGCAAAATTGTAAATACGCTGCCAAAATTCAACAAGAAAAACTGAATGCAAATTACCAGGATGATAGTTCCACACAACAATTTCCACCAGATCCCCGATTCCATACTGGGCGATGATTTTATCATCTAAATTGCGAAACTCATCGTCCCACATAATAGGTTGAACTTTGTGCTTGGTTTTGACATAACTGGCGACAGTTCTGACATGCTCCAAAAATAAATCATTTTGATCGATTCTACTTCTTGCCATTCTTTCCTGGCACAAAGGGCACATTCCAATGTAGTAAACTTCATCCGACCCGATGTGAAGATATTGAACGTCTTCGTGCAGACTCATTACTTGATCTATCATCTGTTCAATATACCGAATGGACTTTGAATTGCTGGGGCAGATAACCTGTGGATACTTTGGTACTTCTCTCAGTTGAGAAAATTCCTCCACTTTAAGAATAAACTCCATGTGTCCAAAAGTTTGAATAAGGGGAATAACCTGCACAGTCAAATACAAGAAAATTGTTTTAAAAACAAGACTATCACAGAAGTTTATATCGACTATGACATTAAACTTACTTGTAAATTATTGTTCCTCGCAGCTTTTAAAATAGCTTTAATGTCAGAGACACTGTATGCCTTTTTATTTGTAACGTTTTTCAGGCTTCCATCAAACGGAAACATATCCTCATACTCCATTAGGACTCCAGTGGCTCCAACATCTTTAAGAAACTGGAAAATACTTTCAAATGCTTCCACAGTAGGAGGCATTCCTTTCAGGTCGAAATGTACAAACTTATGTTCCAAGTTGATTATCGGTGATCCTTGAGTTTCCCCCCAAGGAAAATCCTCCCCGCCATTAGGCGACGTTTGAGGTACTACAGAACTTTCCATTCCATCACCACGATACCGACGTATGAAATAAGGAGTAAGACCTGATAACATTGAAATCTTCCGGTATACATGGATTACATAAAGAATGAGCGTGCAGAAAATTACTAAACATATCGCTCTTATGACAAATCCTTTCCTAACTGACATCGCACCATGTCGTAACGTCATTGTTGAGATAATCTCTTCGTGGAACAGTGTTCCACGAACTCTCAACAGCGCACTTGTGACTTGATGAATAATAACTAACCTTCTTGCTTGTAGTCAAACCATGAACCACGCAGTTGACAATTGTTTAAAAATTACCAAACAATTACTAATATTTCACCATCTCTTACCTCTTACATTATTACTTTTCCACATCCCCAGCCAACAAATGTTTTTATTATTCCCATCAACTGACAAATAAATTCGAGGCGAATATCCTCTACTAAAAATGTCCAATGCATGGTTTCAAGCTTATAGTAAAAAGACAAACATAAAACCCACGCACTCTTACAATTAACCACTTAAATCCCTACCAATCAACAGTTTTAATTGCATCTTAATCCTCCTCTCAGTCCACAGTCCAAAAGTCATCATACAGCAAAAACGAGTAAACAACTTGGGCAAAATTTGCTAAAAAGCCTTATATTTAACCACACAACAAGCTAATCTCAATTTTCAACATTTAGCATTTCCAATATTTCCCCTGTCATTGCAAATCTGTCATTCTCCTTCCCTAATCAAATCGATACGACAAAGCCGAAAGAAATCTTTTGACAGAGGAAATTCTACATATCTCACAAGAAAAATCCTTGACGACAACAAAAAAGTCCACACTGCTCCACACTTTGATGTTTATGTTTACATCAAATCTTCCAACTCTCTAGTCCTTTGCAAGGGAAGAAGGTAACTTATATTGATGAGCTTGAGCAAGAGCCCGTCTATCTTCACAATGCTCTGGGGATATACGAAATCGTGGAAAATATACGAATCAAAGTGGATCAAAAGGAAATACTAAAGATAGGCTTGAGCTGTACATCACTTCGTGACAAAACCCAGTCACCGCTCATTCCACTCCAATGAGTAAAAGGTGACGAGCGCTGTTTGTTTGAGAAGGCTTTTGAGAGGGTTTTTGTTTTACGAGCTGTTTAGCAATACCCCGCAATGCTCTTCCTTTTGTAATCTGTTTTGCATGCTCATTCCCAATATCACCTGATATCTATCTACTCAAGGGAAGGATTTGCTTCAATTCCAATATAATATAATATACATACCTCACTCACTAGTCACTACACACTACACTACTTGAAATGACATGAGCAAAGTTGACTCATCTTTGTCATCAAGTTTAATTAGTTGAGGTTTGGACACTTCATGGGGTTGCTTTACTTAGCTTTGAATGTATGGTGGAGTAAGAAAAGCGTTGGTGTTTTGTTATTCTTCAAAAATTAAGGTATATTTCTAGATTCTTAGTGACATTTTTAAAGAGAGAGAAATTTTTTATTGTGAAGGTGGATTTGTTTTGTTTTTGTTTTTCGTAAAAATAGGTATACAGTAAGGTAGTGGACGGGATCAGTATAGATGATAGAGTAGGATTAATTAGATTGCTAGATTAGTTGAGTGGTTTCAATTTGGGATAAATGAAAAGGCTGCAAACAGTTGATCAAGTGCTGGGATTTGGAAATTCGTCAACTGGGTTTCCAGTTGCCAGTGATACACGAAATAACTAGTTGTCGTTGGTTCAGTTGCTAGTTTGAAAATATTGTGCATCCAAGAGTTTTTGCCATTACAGTGTATTTTGTTTTGTTCCAGTAAACAGTTGTATTACAATAAGTACATTACATTCCTTAAGTAGACAGTAAAAAGTGTCATCATGTCCTCTTCCGATGATGAGGGACATAACTCCCACGTTTATTACAGTGAGCGACCTGATTGGAAAGATGTACAACCAGTTTCATCCGACGAAGGTCCTATTCCGGTTGTGGCGATTGACTATTCTGAACAATGTATGTAATTTATGTCTGACTTACTGTCATTTTTTGTCAACTTTTTTATTTAAACTTCTCTTTACAGTTGTTTATGACGATTGTTATGAAACCTTTGCTGTGTTTGTAGTTGCTGATGTGTATGATTATATTCGAGGAGTTATAAAAACTGGAGAATTGTCTCGCCGGGTCCTTGGCTTAACCTGTGATGCTATCAGCTTAAACGCAGCTAATTACACTGTGTGGCAGTTGAGGTAATACAAAATCTATCGTTATCGTTGTTGATAAGTCATTGTTGCATGAAACCAAATGTTTATTTTATATTTACCAAAGTGACTGTTGATTCGATTGTTGCAATTTTTGTTGTTGACAGGCGAGATGTGCTGGAAGCCCTTGGAGTTCCTAAATTAGTTGATGCTAAAGGGCTGGATTCGGAATTTGACAAAGAGTTTTCATTTTGTGAGAGGATGATTGAAAATAACCAGAAGAATTATCAAGTCTGGCACCACCAAAAGGCACTAGTTGCATGGGCTGTTGGTTACGATGAAGTTTCAAAAACTATGAAAGTCACTGATAAGGATAGTCAAAGCATCGTCTTTATGCGCGAACTTCAACAGACCAAGCATATTCTAGGATTTGACGCCAAAAATTATCACGCATGGCAACATCGTCAGTGGATCTTGAGCATTTTCAAGTAATATAATTTTTTAGTAGTTTGTATCTCGTTTAGTAGTTTTACTTCAAGTTTTTTACCATATTTTTTTCGTTTGTAGAGAATTCGAGGGCGAAATGGACTTTATCAATGGTCTCTTGTTAGAAGACGTTAGGAACAACTCTGCTTGGAATCAGCGCTACTTCATCTTCTGTAATCTCAGCGATTTCTCAGAGGAAACATTGATGGCAGAATTAAATGAAACTTGGAAGTTTATCAAATTCGCTTTGGCAAATGAGAGTCCGTGGAGTTACCTGCGAGGGTATGTTTGACTGTTTAATATTCATTGTTTTGTTTTATTTTATTTTTAAAAAGTTTACATTTGTGTCAATTTTTATTATTCCTTAATTTTTTAGAGTGCTCGGATTAGCTGGAGATACTAAAATAAAATTACAAAAGGAAGTATTCGAACGATGTAAACCTTTACTTAAGGCAAGTGAGATCCACAGTGTTCCAATGCTTGGTCTTTACATTGAAACTGTCGACGATCTTCTTAAAACTAATGAGGAAGAGATGCATACTACATACCCAGAAATTATTTCTGTAAGTTCTTGGAATTTAAAAATCAATGTTAAAATTAATATTTTTTTCTGATGACTTATCAAGTTTTTCTCTTTATAGCTACTGGATAAAATAAAAGAAACGATTGATCCTATCCGCAAAGATTATTGGGAGTATGTCAAAGAAAAATTTACTATATCGCACGCTGAAAAGATGACAAAGTATGAATAATGTCTTTCCTAATGATGATACAATTTTTGTTTTATCGGTAAATGATGCTGTCCCACATAGTTTTCCTATTAAGTTTTTAACTGGAAATTTTCAGCTATTTTCTATGTATGTATGTATGCATGTATGAAGTATGACAGTGGCTACGCTCTAATATACTATCTTTATTATAGTACTGAACTGTGAGTGGTACTAACTATGAACTTTGGTAGACTTTGAAAAACTGCTTAGAAAATCCACTGCAGGATTACTATACATGGATACTATATCAAGCATGCCAATCCTTATAACTTGCCTACGCAAAATTTTAGTAGATTTAACCCGTAGATTAGAGTGGGGTGCAGCACAACTATTTTCATAATAAACTTCATCAGTCAAAAATAGAGTTATAATATATTTATTTTAGCTTATGACTGTAGAGGTTTTTTTCTTCAAATGTCGTTATTGAAAATTAGCTAACTGGAAATTTTCCCTGGCCATAAATAGCCGTATGATTAACGCTCAAGAAGTCAAAAATCGCTTCTGGTTTACCATATTTACAAAATGGGAAAATCAGATCGACTTCTCAAAAGTATGAAACTGCATATGCTAAGGAAACGAGTTTTGTTAGACTTAATTATGTAATTTGATTTTTTACTATAATCAACACCATCACAGACAGACTTTACGTTTACAATTATCTGCTCATATTATGCAGGAATGTTAGTTATTAGTGTTTTTAAATATAATCTTTCCAGTTATTCTCAGTTATTCAGTAGCAAATGAACATAAATGATAAAGCCTAATTCACAATCAATAAAAATCTTCTCTCTCATCAGCACAGTAATAGTGTGTTATATTTAATTATGTAAAAGAAGTCACTAAGCATCACTTTCCAGTGGGATAAGAATAGAGTATTTCGATTGCCAATCAAGGTGTAATTTCTATTTGGAATATTTAAGTCTACGTGGAATGGAATGTATGAGATAAAGTGTTTCTATATTTCTTTGTAAATAATATTAGTCGTGTACGTACTCCTACGGATCAAAGCAATAAAAGTGATCCCTTAAAAATATTTGCAATGTTTTAGCAGTTTGAATTATGCCTACCTGAAGTCAACACGTCATATCCACGGGTGATTGTACGTTGCGTGTCTGTTTCCAATTTTCCAATGCATTTCTATGATTCATTATGTCGGGCTTCGGTAAATTTCTGTTTTCAAGGACAAGCCAAAATATTCATATGGAAAACCTCACGCCACTTAAATAACAATAATAAAAGTACATAATCATGCTCAATGTTAAGCACTAAACTACTCGTACGAAGGCAATGAAGAGCATTACGATATGATCATAAAAAAGACAAGACGCATGTACCTACTAAGCTCCTTGTTTTCAGCACCTTTTCACATCGCATCTCCCACAGAGCAGAGCAACAGTTCAGTTTGGATACTCTGTAGAAATTTGCATAAAAGATTCGTCTGTAGATGCGCAAGTATTACGTACATGTGAATGAAAGTAAACGACGGACGCAGAAACTATAAAGTTTTTCAGATTTAGGTAACAATAGCATCTTTGACCTTTGCTGCAAACTGTTTACTTTATTATTTTCATAGCCCTCCATCTAAATACTTGGATTTGTGAGTCTATTGGATCGGCAGTAACATCCCGAACTTGTGTCAGGACAACGCTCTGAGCTCTAACTACAATAGTGCTTGAAGTACTTGTACTGATTTGTTCCGGTTAGAACGGCAAATTTCATGCATGAATATTTATGGGAAATATTTGAAAATCATGTCTCGACTGCATGCAATCACTCATGGCTTGCAGGAAACCAAGGAGCCAAACTTCATCTAAATATATGGCACAGTACTGTGCAGTATGAAGTGTAGTGGTGCACCATTGATGTAAACTAATAGAATGAATGATGGTTTCGTTGGTTTCCACATTTTTTCCATTGCCACTGAAATATTAACTGCACTCCTACACAAATGCATGTAAACACCTTAAAGAGAGAAATGTATATCGCATCACCTTTTATTCTTTAGCTTGATACTTGTTATACATTTCACCCACAAAATGGACAGTCTTTTGACAGTCACCTCGAAATAAATGTTAACGCTGCACTGACAGCTAAATCTGCAACTCATAATAATCCCCTGTGATTATACCATACCAAAGGAGAATAAATTTCGGGTATTTTCTTCAAACCATGAAATATTTTATGATTCGCATAACTTCAAGTCAAGAAGGAAGTATTCAAAGTCAAGTACTGATGAATACGGTTGCTTAGCAAATACAATCGATGTCACAGTATAACTATACTTAAACATAATCTTACATTCTTTAGTTACTGGCTTCGGCTTTAAAGATTCTATCAAGAATGCTTCCAAGTTATATGACTATGACTCGCTAGGGGATTTTCATATACAACCAAAATGAATCGCTGGTGATGCCATGTTCCATTTTTTTCCCCCTCTGCTGCCACCACACTCTTCAAAAGTCCATGTATAAATAATAATGAGTGCATTTCGAGACAAGCCTTGAAATTCATATGGGAGTTTGAGTTCACGCTAATGCAAAAATGCAACTGTGTATGACCAGTGACATTCGAGTATGGCACAGCGGCTCTTCTAAAATAAACTGTGTTGTAAGACACAGATACATCTTATATTACATTAAATCTATCCATAAGTGTCTACTGGTATGACATGCACAACTGCAGTATTCTCCATCCAGCGTCAAATAAATCACAGATACTTCTATTTTACAGCATCAAGTTGAGATGAAAACAATCGTATCTCAGCAATTTCCACATGTATCCAACAGTGATAAAACATCTACTCACATTACCCAACAAACATTATCAATATCATGTTTTGCAAAACAATACGACCTTTTGTTTTTTCCATCAAATGGTTCAGTATTGGTCTACATATTACAACGTTATGTTATCATTACATCGCAACCTTGCACATGCTGAAAATTGTCCACTGCTCTGAGAGTTGTGTCCATGAAACTTTTTTTCTACAAATTACACTCTCATATCAATAAACAAGTAGAACCCCATTTAAAATTAAATGGATAAATGAAAGGTTAAAGGCTGGTAAAAATTAGATGTATTAGCTCTTCAAATAAATATGCATTACATATTTTATTTATTA
>JAHZNA010003762.1:0-11974 GCA_027743935.1 Sinodicranocentrus sp. ZH6 | reverse complement strand
GGAAAAAAAGCTATGTGAGTGGAGGGATTTTCTTGTTAGTGAAAATGTGTTGGTGGGTGGGTAGCTCAGCATTCCTTTATATACTTAAGGGAGCTAAAGGGTTCAAGGGATAAATTTTTCATCAATATAGCCACATGATAATAAGAAAAATCATGCAAGGTATATGCTTCAAGTCAAAGACGGGGGAGAGTTTGAACCATCGTTGTTGTTGTTTTTATTGACAGCATAATTTAACGTGCACCAATTTATTTTCAATATTCAAATTTCTCGATTTGTAACATGGAAAGTTTGTCAAATGGAGCAAATAAAGTTAGTGAAAATGTGGAAAAAACAAAACAAAGCGCATTTAAATATAAAGGGTAAGTATTTCGTCTTAAATTGTCCATAAAAGATTTTTTTAAATAAATGTTCATTGTAAAATTGAATCAAATATTATGATTTTATTTATTGATTTAATATTAGAACATATACGCGAACTCCAAAGTTACCTTCGGATGAGGACAAGATGAAGTACATCATGAACAACTCTTGGAAATTTCGACAGGGGATTCGCCGACAAAGTGATTGGGTTAATTACAAAAATCACCCTATTTATATTCAACTTTATAAAGACGTATATGACATACTACGGGAGGAAAACCGTGTTAAAGTTTTGCGAAAATGAATAAAATAGTATTGTATCTTTTTACATTTACGGGAGGAAAACCGTGTTAAAGTTTTGCGAAAATGAATAAAATAGTATTGTATCTTGTTACATTTTTGTGTTCTCAGGTTTTATTGCTTTTTAATGAGCTAAAAACAAAAATAGCAAAGTGTGAAATGTGAAGGTCATGTTGGTTTTTTCTTATTTTGACGAGCGGAAGGGGTGAAAGTGGGTCAGTATGCTGGAGGGGACCATCGATCGTCTTATCGATTGACCATGACCTAGGGTACTTTGTCGATCGATAAGACGATCGATAGTCGTTAAAACCGGGTGAGTCTGTAAGAGCGTGACGTTTTAACGTACTCTCTTCTACTCTACTTTCAACTAATCAGAATTCTAATTATTCTTTCATCATTATACTTGTGAAAAATACCATCATCCAAATACTAAGATGCATTGTTGCTTGTTTAAAAAAATAAGCTCACTTGACATTGTCATCCATATTTTCCCCATACATGCGATAAATCAGGTAATCCCTGGATTCAAATTTTCTTCGGTTCATTTAAATGCAACACTTGGCTCAACTATGATAAAAGCTAGCATAGATACTGTGATTGCGAGACAAGGCGCACAAAAGCATCATTTATTCAACAGCTGCTAAATCTTACACGAGTAGATCTACTCAACATCCTTCGATATCTGACATCTGAATGTATCCGAAATTAAGAATTGTGACGATATTTTCTTGTAAAATGAACTGCAGATGTGGAATGGTGCTGGCGCTAGATTGGAATGAAATTTCTTGTTTCTGGTAGGGTTTTGAGGAAAATATTTTATAATGAATAGCTTTGGTAGATTTATTGCTTCCCGTTCATGATCCCTCTGTATTTTACAGAGCTTCCCCCATAAATGCAGGGATGGCGGGTTGACTGCAGATAACAGCCGAAAGGTTAGAAATATAAGTATTCTAAGAATTCTATGAATAAGAAAAGGGATGAGACAGTAGATGGAGAAAGCTCTCATACATGCTTTTTTCATCCCTCTGTACAAAAAGAAAACGGATTTGCCAGTCGCGATAGCAGTTTGGAAAGCTGGGTATTTGAGCTTTTATTTTTTGTGGTTCGATATCGGACTCGCCTTTTACAAAATACCTTTCCTCCTCTCTTAGATTGTCTAATGTAACTCTGGAATGAAATCTTGACTAAAAGTAGCAAATTTCTTTATTAACAGAAAAACTCACGCTGCTCTGTATTTCATGCTCACCACATCACCATCACCGGCGGAGTTTTCTAGGGAAAGTACTAAATCAGGCCTTCACTTGTGTAAAAAAATGTGCTCTGGTTACCTTCACAACTGAGAAAAAATCGACCATGGAAAATAGTCAACGGGAAAGGTCTATAATTACGCAATAAAAGTTTATTTACAGGCTGATTTTGTCCTAGTGTGCTCATTCATTTATTTAAATTTGAGGAATAAAGCTCAAAAAGCCTCGATTTGGAAAGTGGGTCGTAAGCAGAGGAGAGTAAAACAAACAATTATCCGTGCCATGGTTCTTCGTTTCCTCGCGTGCAAATACTTTTGACAAAAACCAACAAACTTATGCACATTGTAGAAGCCAAACATTTTTGTCAGGAAAAAAATCAAAATAAAATTCATTTTTTGAATTTCACAGCGCAAAGTTTTCATTTACAAATCTATTTGACATCCCTTCCACCCTCATAAAAAGATGCTTTGATGCCCTACAAATGAACGCACTTCTCTCCGTGGATGAGAATGTAAGTAAATGGGCATCAAACAAGAGCTGAAGTGATGATTAATGATCAGGGTGATTTATGAATTCCATTGTAAAAAGAAAAGAAATTTCCATGCGTGATCAGAGAAAGCAGGAAGCTTCGTAGCTTAGAAAGTAGTTTGAAGGATAATAAATTAAGAACATGTTCTTTGTCCGGTCTCAGAGTGCAAGCAATGTTCATGCGGAAGTAGGGAGAATGAAATTAGTGTTGTAAAAGACTCGGAGGTTGAAACATAGGAATAATATTTTTACTCTGTATCGAATAAGTCGGATATCTGTGGTTATCGATTTACTATTTTATCGCTTTTATAAGCGCCGGTTGACAATTATTCAGTAGTTTTGTCTAATTGCTGAGTAGTTGATTGCCTTTAATAAGGCTGGTGCCCAGGTTAGGAGCATATAAATTATTAACACCAACTTGCTAATTATTCAGGTAATTTCGAACAACTAGTAAGCAAGGCGCGCTTACACTAACCTAATTGAAACCAAAAACTCTTTATGAGAGAGATTAGTTTTAGTATGTTTGTACACCTTCTAATGGTTACTGTTAACCAGCAAGTCTGGTATTTATCATCCACTTACTGAAAAACTCAACAAATCAGAATGGTTTTGCTTTCGGCTCTCCTTGAACAATTTTGCAGTATTATTCTAGCCATTTCGCCATATGGTGTCATTTCTAACAGTGAAAGTTTGAAGTTTGTTCAGGATGGAGGTAGTGCTGAGAGAAGGATTCATAAAATTTTTCATACCTCTTCAGAGAGATAGATATGAGGCAAAATACCTGGAACTTAAAAATCCATTGTCAATAGAAAAGATCAACATCCCATCATCAGAGAAAGCAGAAAGCTTTGTAGATTAGAAAGTAGTGTTGAGGATACTAAAATAATATCATATTCGTGATCTGCACAAAACATTGATGCAAATAGGAAAATTATTGTCCATTGAATTAGGCAAAAAAATTGTTGAATTGAAAAAAAGAATAAAATAACAGAATTTTGTATTTAACATATTCATATTTTTGTGTAATAGGTTGGGCTATGAAAATGTACTTAACTGTGATGCAGAGTACTTTTAAAGACACCACATTTGCATTGCGGGACAAGAAAAAACCAAATGTAAATAGGAATAAATGTTGACGAGTAATTTTATTATTTAGGAAATCGAGGAAGGAAGTAGTCGTCAGTTAGGTTAGGCTATAGGTATTTAGCTGTTGAATTTGAATAAAGGGTCGTTTCAAGAGTAGGTTGATTGTAGGAGAAACAAAAAGTGTTTCTTGTGGTTGGTTAAATTAGGTTATCTGTCTGTCAGTAAGAGAAACAAAAACTGTTTTTGTTTTTGAGGGAATCAGATGGGGTTTGGTGAGAAACAAAAATTGTTTCTTCATGAGATTGGGTGTTTCGTTAGGTTAAGGTTAGATTATTGATGAGTGGTTAGGTTACATGTTTATATGCTTCAGAGGCAGTTGCTATCACGGTAACAAAAAAGCAAACCGTGATAGGCAAGGCAAACGTCGCGCACGTCCCTCTGAGAGTTGCCTCTCTCACCGCACAGGATGATGTATGTCTGTGCGGGAGGATGAAAAAAAACCCGTGAACCCTCCAAAACTGGCTAGGTTTTGGGAAAAAAATAAGGTGCTTCTCCTCCTGGGTTGTGTGAGAATATGATAAAGTGAAGTTGATGACAAACTAACAAGCTGCGAGAGAAATAGCATTAGTAATAATGGTATGAAGTTCATGATGATATGCAAAGTGATAGAGATACATACATACATGCATACAAAATAATAATAATAGTAATATGGTACTAGAGTGTAGTGCCACAAAGTTCATTACATGTAATAGTGTCTCCTTAATACTATGCATCTATACTCGTCAAAGTTTTTAATCAAATATAAATCTGCTGTTTTTGCTGGTTGTTTAAAAAAGGAAAGAAGAAATACTAGTAGTTTTGAATAAACAAAAGATTTTTTGCCAACGTGGCGTTGGTAATGTTACAATTGGTTTCAAACCAGCAAAAAACAAGCAGCTATATATATTTAAATAAAAACCTTGCTAATATAGAAGCATAATATATAAGGAAAAAGGTAATACAAACTATAAGGTTAAGCAGGAGCTACAAGTTGATTAGCATAAATGTAGGCAGGTTGGTTAAGTTTAGGTTAAAAAAGATTGGAAGGAGGCGCATTTATGTCTATGATATCATCGTCAGGAGACTCAGTGTTGGGGTCAGCAGATTCAGGAGGACTATATGGAAAGTGTTGAGATGAAGGAAAGAAAGGAAAGAACTTTTATGAGTCAAGGTTTCAGCGGTTTGCCTCTCTATCTGGGCTTGCCGTTTCAAGGTTGAGGACTTTTAACTACTACTACTAGGGGTGAAGCATTGTCAGAAACAGTAGCTGCAGCAGTAGGAGAAGAAGAAGAAGATGGGCCGACAACAAAAACTAATGGTGCTGCTGCCTCAGAACGAAGAGGAATGGTTGTTGGTGGTGGTCTAAGATATTGGTAAGTGGTTTTGATTGGATCAATAATAGAAGAGCCACCAGGTGGTAATATGATAGAAGGTGTATCAGTTGGTTGCAGAGATGGACATGAAGGTGGATATGAAATGTCATGCGTGGCCAAGATCTTCCTACGCTTACGCAAATGAACAACTTCCTGTTGTTGGTTAGGTTTGGAAGGTGAAGGAATGGGGAGCAGACTATTCTCAGGAGACCCTTTGGATGCAGATGATGAAGAACCTGAACTTAAACCTGAACCTGATGATGATGAAGAAGAACAAGAAGAGAGGCGTAGTTGTTGGTTTTGTTTGTTCCAGGCAGCAACTGCCGCAGTAACTGGATCAACAAGATTAACAACCTGACTAGGTGGTGCTACTAAGGTGGTAGTGGTGGGTGAAGATGCAGTAGACAAGGTGGAGGTAGTAGTAGTAGTAGTAGTTGGTACGAATGCTATGCCAGACAAAAGACCAGAAGCCGATGGAAAAGGAGGCTTGGTTTCGTTTGTTGTTGTATTGAATCTTGTTGGAGTAATGAGAGGTGAGGAGGGTGGTGGGGAAGGTGTGTTGTAGCAGTAACGATTAGTTTGTGTTAATGTAGATGAAAGTGGTGATGGTGGTGGTGGGAGTGCCCTTTCTATTCGGGACTTGACTATAGTGTTGACCTTTTGTTTGTCCTTGGCTGCAATAGCCAACAAAAGGTCATGTTGCTGCTCGAGAGTTAACCCACTTTGGAGATAGGATGCATCGATAGCCTCTTTAAAAGATGGTCAGAAGTAGCAGAGTGGAATGTGTGTACGGTGGCAAAACCACTTTTAAATTGCATGCCCAGAGTATCGAAAACAAAAGTGTGCCAATCCCTATCCTCATAAGCCTTGTTGAGTTCAAGGTCAAGCTCAGCGAGTTTGGACTTTAACTCTAGTTGTTTGAGCTTGAGCTTGTGGATATGCGAGTCATGTTTACCTATCTCTGCATGAGAAGAAACTGCAAGTTGCAAAAAGTTGGCCAGTTGCTGCCTGTCATTAGCTTGAGCAAGCTTCTCTAGTTCGGGGGACGCATTGCCCAGGTTGCTCAAGTCTACGGAATAAGGAAGATTATGATGATGAGTTAGCCCTAGCACCGTTATGATTGGACTAGAAAAGTCAATAGCTAGGACAAGAGATTCCAAGGGTGAATACCTGCCGGTGGTGAAAGCCAAATATGCGTCAATGATGTTGGGCTGTTGCAAGTTTAGTTGAAAGATGTCTCCTGGCAGGTGAGCAGAGTATGCTTTTACTATGACATAGCTTATGACTTTCAGAATGTCATAAGTAGTGACTCCACAATCACTTTACAATGCTACCGGTTTATTCATGTATCTAGCATATTTATGCGCAATAGTCCGTTTGCTGGTGGAGTCAGCAAGATGGACAAGAAGAGGCGAGATGGCAATGAGCCAGCTCCAGTTATGCTTATTATGAGTAGTATGATTAAAAAGTTGACTAGAGTCAAAAAGAGCTTGCAAGTCTGAGATGGGTGAATGAACAGCATAAAAAATCAAAGAAGCTACAAACTGTTCAGCCTGAAATGGTGATGTAAAAAGTTTATGGTTGGCATCTACGGGTCGTCGATATGCAGAGAAGCTGGAAAATGTTTACTTCAATCACGTACAATGATTGGTTCCTGAATAAGGGGGTGATTAAAAATTTTGGGGGTGTACGTAAGGGTGAAATCATGGCTACGCAGAAATTTTTTGATAAAATGTAAACTACTTGACGTAGAAGCTTGAACTAAAGAATTTAATGTTTTACTCGTAGCGAGGAGCTGAAAAATGTTTACTTCAATCACGTACAATGATTGGTTCCTGAATTAGGGGGTGATTATAAATTTTGGGGTATTCGTAAGGGTGAAATCATGGCTACGCAGAAATTTTTGAACAAAACGTAAACTACTTGACGTAGAAGCTTGAACTAAAGAATTTAATGTTTTACTCGTAGCGAGGAGCTGAAAAATGTTTACTTCAATCACGTACAATGATTAGTTCCTGAATTAGGGGGTGATTATAAATTTTAGGGTATACGTAAGGGTGAAATCATGGCTACGCAGAAATTTTTGAACAAAACGTAAACTACTTGACGTAGAAGCTTGAACTAAATAATTTAATGTTTTACTCGTAGCGAGGAGCTGGAAAATGTTTACTTCAATCATGTGGGGTGGTTGGTTCTTGAATTAGGGGGTGATTAGAAATTTTGGGGGTGTACGTAAGGGTGAAATCATGGCTACGCACAAAATGCTTCACAAATCTCAAAGTAATTGTCGGATGACTTAGAGCTTAAAAAATAAATGTTTAAAATAGCGTATTGAGCTAGAATGGTGTTGAATTAATGCCGTGGAATGGTTGGTTCCTGAGATATCGTTGGCTTTGTGATGTCTTTGCTTGGTTGCTTGAGATCATCTTCATAGGAACGGACCAAATACTTCATGGTTTTGAATCCAGGATTGGACATTATTGTGTGGTTAGGTTAACTCATCCTTTGCATGCGTAATGAAGGTGAATCATCGACATATCTGTTTCATTGCTTGGTTTATGAAGCGGAAGGTTGAAAAATCCAGAAACAAAATATAGAAGGGTGTCTTGTATTTCTATATTTAGAGTCTGAGGTTGGTTGTATTGAAATGAAATACAAAGATGATATATAAAAGTCTGTATTAAATTTCTGTATTTGATATTTGGTTGGTTAGGATTGGAATATAAAGTTTTATATTTCTGTATTTCTGTATTTCTGTATGGGGTTGGTTGAGGTCTTAGGTTATTAAAGATGTTTGGTTTTAAATTTATTTGTAAGGTTTTGGATTACTTATGTTTTACTATGGTTGGTTATGGTTAGGATATATTCGTATGAGATGGGGATGTGAAGGTTTTGTATTGGTGTGTTATGTTGTTATGTTGGTATGACGTAGGGATGTAACGTTTTAAGGTGTTTAGGTTAGTTTAGAAGCAGGGGTTATTCTTGGGTTGGTTGGTATTAAACCTAACAACTTGGGGGATAGGGATGAGATGTGTTTGGGTGGGTGGGGTTTGGTTATTGTTTGATATATATTTTGGCATTATTATTATAATTATTATTATTATTGGAGTAGTTGAGTTAAGTTGACGTGGTAATAATTTAACATGATGGTTGGTTAAGTTAGGTTAGGTTAGGTTACGACGATGATGAAAAAAGTTAAAATACAGAAACAAAATATAGAAGGGTGACTTTTATTTCCATGTTATGAGACTAAGGTTGCTTGTATTGAAATAAAATATAACGATGAAATATAAAAGTCTGTATTATATTTCTGTATTTGAGAGGGGTATATGTTAGCTTTAATATTTCTGTATTTCTATAATATTTCTGTATTTCTATGTTGCTGTAATTGGTTGGATTAGGTTGGTTAAAAAGGGTTTTGGTTGGTTAGGTTTTGAATGTTTGGGTTCAGCAGATTATAAATACTACAGTATTATTATAATTTGAAGACAAGGTGTCGGTTGGTGAAGTTGGGTTTGAACTAATTTCTTGAGGAGCCGTCGTCGTCATTGTCATCATCTTGAGAAACTTGTCTCGGTCATCAAACTAACTTGTTAAGGTTGGCAGGTTGGTAAGTAATTAATGACTTTGGAACAGGAGGGTAAAAAAAGAAGATTAAGAAGGTTAGGTTGGTGACCTTTTATAAAAGTGCCTCGGAAAAGGTTGCCTCTTTCATTCCAGAAATCTGCCATATGGACATACGAAGGAACTTGTTTGCGATTCATTCAAATCCATATGTCAGACGAGGGGTAATGCAATTCTTGCCTTGGCACTTTTATAAAAGGTCCCCAATCTACCTTTTTCTTCTTCTTCTTGTACTTTTTACTCCAAATTTCACAAGGTGGGCATCATCATCATCATGGGGTGGTTAGGTAGGGTTCTTTTGACAACGAGGTGTCATTTCCGTTGTCAACAACTCGTGCATCAGGGGATGAGAGTGCAAAGGAATTTTTGACGTTTATTATGCTTGTGGTGAAACAGGTAGGTTGGGGACCTAAACCGGTTGTTTGTGGAGAATTGGCCATAAAATCTTTCAAATTCACGGTTGGGTGGTCGAGAGAGATATGAAAAGACGTAAAATTGCATAAAAATCAATAATTTGGTTGGTTCAGCGTTGTGGGCAAAATACTTTTCGAGTTGGGTGCACTTTTACGGGGGTAGTAGGGATACTTTACACAAAATCTACGTCAACACCAATTTGTTTCTACTTTTCTACATAGAACTGGACCTGGTGGGTGGTTTAGGTCGACAATGGTATGAAAAGACGTACAATTGCATAACAATCAATAATTTGGTTGGTTCAGCCTTGTGGGCCAAATACTTTTTGAGTTGGGTGCACTTTTACGGGGGTAGTAGGGATACTTTACACAAAATCTACGTCAAAACCACCAACTTGTAGGTGGATTTCTTAACGTACTACACATAGCGTTGCGTTAGGTTTAATAAAATTTGACGACAAGGTGTCATTGCTGTTGTCAGAAACTGTTCCTGCTTGAAGACCACACCCACCGCATTTTGAATCCAAGTTGAAACTTGGGTTTACACACCATGTCAGTATCGGGAAACAACTTGATCAAGCGGAAGTAGCTTCAAAGAGGTTGGCAAAATGACAGGGTACTCTTCAAGAGATTCTCTTCATTTTGCCACATTTTTGACAGAATTCATTTCCAAAAAGTTGGAGAAGTGGTGGATGGGATTTCCTCTGAACTGAGATAAGATAAAAGCAATTCTGGGGTCAATTGGAAGAAGATCGAGAAAAGTTGAATTTTCTCCATCAGCCAACTGCAAATTGAGAGAAATCTCGACAACAGCTTTGCTCAGAATGCTCAGTTTTCTCGGGCTCATCAATTTCTTCACTGTCATCTCCCGCTTCCTTCACTTCAAGCTGGATCTGGGAAGGGAAAGAATAATCAATATTGTACTTGAAAACTTTTAATTTACTAATGTATCACATAGCTGCCACGGAATAAAACAATTTTTATGATTGCTTTTTGTTTTTCAACTCATAAAATCAATATTTTAAAATTAACGTTGAGTAAATGCGGGTAGCCATTTAAGCTAAGCTCCTTTACCTGACCACACCTTAGTTTTCCCTTATATTTTGAAGTGTTCACCTTTCTAAAATAAATGTAGTCAAAAATGTCTTTCAGAATAAAGAAGATATTCTTGAATAAATCAAGAACCGGTGTAAATATTGAGTATTACAACCCTTCCGAAAACTCTGCAGTTCAGTTCTGTCTTGACAGCTCCCTCCACGGAATACAATACATTGGTCAGAAAAATCGTCACTGTGGGGAAAGGTATTCAAGTAATGAATTAAGTAAAGCAATGACAGCTAATAGTGACTTTTTAAATTGACATTTCTCCAAATCTTCCAGAATATTTTGGCTTGTTGCATTCATCACCTCTGTAGCATGTGCTGGTCTACTTATAAATCAGTTATGGAAATCATACATGGACTCCCCAATTATGACTTTATTCAATGCTGAAGATATTCCGTCTCATGATATTGCCTTTCCATCAATTACCATTTGTAAGTAAAACTGACATGATTTGGCAAATCTCAGAAGCTTCAATTTTAATCGATATACATATAATAAGGCTAAAATATTTTTCCCGGATGAATTGAACTATATCCGGACACCTGAGGAAGTATTTTTTCAGGACAAAAAAATTTTTCTAATCATTTTCTCCGGATTAGATCTGGAAAACGTACTGCTGGTGTCGTTTGGAACCTCTATGAGCTACTTGTTCAAGGCAGAATCAATCTTTTTTATTGTTTTACACTTGTAGAAGGGGAGCTAGTATAATCTTCTTACCAACATGAGGAAATATTATTCGAATTTACTTTAAAATACTTAAGGAACAGACTTGTTACACTTTTTTAGCCATACCGAAATCATAGCTTCAAAAACACTGTCAAAAGAACAAGTTAGGATAGTATGCAAATTTCAGATATGAAACAACGCATCACATATATGTACTCGTAGGAATCCAAAGTGGCACAAAAATGTTCAGAAAAATACAAGAAACACGGAACTAATCGTAAGTAAAATGTATTGAGCATTTGCACAACACTACAACACTAAACAATTTTGAAAATATTTTCTTCTTCCTGTTGTTAGCGAACATACCCAAAATTTGGTCAAGCTTAGCCAACCTTTCTCAAGGCGTTTAGGAATCTACAACCAAAGTATGCCATGCATACCAATAAAGCGCTTTTTTACTGTGAAAGAAATTACGCCATGTGTGAGCTTAAATCAGGAATAATCATCATGACTTTTAATTCATTCAATTCACAACTGATTTTTAAATGTATTTCACCCGGAAAAAGTTGATCCTTTTTTCCAATATAACTTTCTGCAGATGAAAAAATCGTCTGGAAATAGTTCATTTATCCCGAGAAAGATCATTTCACCAGGAGATAGTTTCAATGCCATATAATAATAATAATCTTTTTTTTTTTCAGGTAACTCAAACCAACTCAAAATCTCAAAGATTAAGGAGCTCATAAGGTAACTCAAAACTTTAAAAAATTCATATAAATGGAATCAACTTTGTGTTATAATATAAGATACTTTGATAAGAATTTTCCCACTTGTTTAAAATCCATCCAGTGATTTCTACAGTGTAAAAGATGTTCACAAAGATCACAAATATCAAGCTGGAAGACCTATTCGTGACCTATTTCTTATCTGTTATGGCGAGGATTTCAAGCAAGCACTTGCAGAATTCTTTGGTGATATGATAGTTATACTGACGAGACTTACGATACATTTATATCGGACATTGAAATGCTAAATAAAAAGGATGACATTGGAAGCAACCCACAACACATCACTGATGTTCGTAAAAACAATTATTACGAAGTAGTCCAAAAACTAATTTAATATTTTTCTCTTACGAGGGAACACGTTTTGGTGAAGTTTAAACCAGGCCAAACGAAATATAGTTTCTAGTGTATTTTATGGCGTAGATTACGAATCTGAAATCCGTTTT
>JAHZNA010003761.1:0-22529 GCA_027743935.1 Sinodicranocentrus sp. ZH6 | reverse complement strand
ATTTAATTTAGCTAGGTGTCAATTCACCCAATTATCCTAGATCCCAATGAATTACTACCAAAGGAGACTGAAATTGACACTCATAAGATATTTATTTACTCACATGTCTCGCTCTCCGCTCTCTCATAAAAACCTCAAACGAAACGGTTCCTTTATCATGTCATTTTTCTCCCTAATGATCCACTTGTTGTAACGCTATTTTCACTTAACCAACCAAACCTAGCACTCACTTTTATCCACAAAGCAAATGCCGAAGCGGTGTCTGTCGGTACAGCGGTGGTTGCCTAAACCATCAAAGTATCATCAGAAACCTAAGTAAGTGTATCCTCTTCTCTGCCTTGTTGGTTAAGCTAGACTATAGTCACCCACAAAAGCCACTTACATTTCTCCCCCTCGCGTTCTCTTCATTCTCATCAGAATCATTATCCTAACAAAAGCTATGAGATTGGTGTTATTACTGAAAGTAAATAAGCCGTGTAACCTCTTACCACGCTCAAAAGTAGACAAGCAAATACTCTCACATTCTCGGTGAAAGCGATGCTTCCTATAGTTTTGTATACAACGTTTGTATGGTATTCCCTCGAAATGATATTCTATTACATTATTGTTAAGCCAAAAGTGTCCTCCAGAAAGTCATTCAACGCGACATCAGACTTAGCGCTTCGTTGCGTGAAGGATCTTGCTTGGTGAAATAGCCCTACAAGTTAGGTATATCCCAACAAATGTGTGTACGGTCATACACTAGATACAAAATGTATCAGCTCGACTTTCCTCCCAAGTTTACAGTAACCAGATATACGATGACATTACAAAAGAAGGAAATTTCCTGATACATTCCTCCCCCCAGAATAACGACACACTGGCTAACTTTAAATATACGATTTTCTCGTCCCGAGCAAGTACACTGCAAACTTTATTGAAAAGTTGAGCAGCACTAAGAAAATTCAGGCTTAGCTTCCCTATTGCCACTCATCCCGTTCAGGAATGATCCTCACATTATTGTATTACATGATCCAGTAAATCCTTGACAAAAAGCTTTCCTTTCACTTTGAATAACCATGTGTGTAATGTTGAACACATCCTGGGGAGGGAAAAAGTGAGCCATGGGCTTTATGTGCAAGACGAAGGAAATGCTGGAAAACTAGGTAAAATATGGAGAACTAGACCATGAAGAGAAAATCACGATCTATGTTAGCTTTTAGCTTCATCATGTACAATTTTTGTTGTAAACTACACTCTCTCACATGAGTCCAGGCTAAACCATAGTTTCCCAACATGATCTTCCTGTTTGGAAGAGGGAAGCAAGGGAAAGAAATCTAATCCAAAATGGGTGAATTGCAAAGAGAACATAAGATGAGCCATTTTCCACTTTATTGGACGTTTCACTGTCCAACAAAGTCCGAACGAGGCAAGTTAAGTGATGTCGACGTCCACACACACACATACAAAGTTAAGTTTCTTGGTAATGTGATATATCCTATAAGGATTGTGGTGTGTGCGTAGTTACCATACGAGATGGAATGCATGAGGGAGGAAAAGAAAGTATTACTTATGTAGGTAATAGTGGGATATGGGATCTGTACCAGTAATAACGAGGAAAATACATATATGAAAATTTTCTCCAAGTAGTTTTCTCTTTTCCCTTCTCATGTGCATAAGTTTCTTGGGTTATTTCGTATTTCGTGTTGGTGTTGCAAAGCACGAAAAAGCCGGCAGTTATTGCTATGTTATCTATGTAGGCTACACACTCATCCTCTTCTTGATGCTCTGCTCTTGTTACGTACCACACACATACTCACTTTTTCACCACGTTTTCCTCTACACCACTTTTCTCCCTCGATTCTCTGGATTAGCCCATTTCTTCTTCATAAGCACTCAACTTATACAGCTTTTAATATGGCCATCTGCCATTATTAGATATTTTTTGCCCTCGCGTCCTCATCCTTTTTTCTGTTCCCCCCTTAGTGAAAAGTGAATGAGATTTGCTCAGTTTAACTGCAGCTCTGTGGATATGATTCTGGCGAATATCCTGGTGGAGAAAGCTACTTGTTCGAAATTCAATGTGAAAGCTCCAGCCCTAGAGTCGCTCTTCTCCGTGCCTCTTTTTTGTACGTAACTAGTTGAGCAATATCATCTCTCATCGTAGTGTACGTACTCAACTGACTGCAAAACTATTCGTCATATTGTATCATATCCAGTTAAGCAAGAAAAATACTAGAAATATGAAGGCTTTCTCGTGCTTCCTGTGAAAGAAATAAAAAAAGCGAAAAGGCTTCATGGATTGCAGAATGCTTAGGAGATTGCCTCTGTTTTGTAAATTGGTGCTTTGCTACTTAAGCGGTAGGAGAGAAAATTTGGGAGGATAAGTGGATTTGATATTTGCGACGTTGTTTAGAGCCAGGACAGGGTTTGAAGAATTGTTGCGCCATATGATATTGAGTCATGAGTTGTTGCTTAAATAAATTACGAATTTTGCAATATAACATTGTCAAACATGAGAAAAATTCTCAGGGCCTTTTAATCCATTGCATTATACTTTGTTGTTTGTTTTATAAGATAAACCATGAAATTTTAAATTCTGTGTACGTAACATTTTTTACACATTTACGGTGCACAATTTTTTCCTTCAGCTTTTGTTTTGAAGCATACAAATAATTCTAAACTTTTTAGAACACACTGCACAAAATAAAAGTGTCTCGTATTTTCTTTCTAGTTTCTGTTTGTATTTTTATTTCAAGTTTATGTAAACCCGGAAGACGTGGTGGCTGGCTAGATATAAAAGATTCTGTAACATGCATGATCATGAATTATTCCATTTTACAGGAAGTGCTGAGGAAGTAGTGGTGTAGAGTGAGAAATATATGTACACGCATTTTCTTACGCAATCCAGCGTATTTTCTGAAGTTGACTAACGAAACACATCCATTTTCAAAAAAAACCGCGAGAATCTGATGGCCTGATTTTCTATGTAAAAAACTAACATGAAACGCAGTCGCCGTGCTACACATGACGCTAGGTACAATGCCCTCAAATGAAAACCGATAGCCTCCCGTTGGTTTTAGCATTTCTTGTAGGATGTTTTATCTTCAGAACAATGCGTGCACAGTGGCTAAGGGAGTTTAAATAAACAATTTGGAGTTATTCTAGCCCTTACCAATTTATCCGATTTCAAAATGCACTACTTTTAAATTATACAAAGATTGCTCCAGACTGACCGTAAAGGCAGTAGAATTGGAAAGGGAAAAGTTACCCGGTGCATTCTTTCATATGGTAATATGCCGTTGAGGATTGCTTCAAGATAAAGATGTGTAAAGAAAGCGTCTTCTTTTGTTTCCCTTTTCGAAGTTCGAACTCTGCGCCTTGTGCGCTACATTATCGCTTTCTTTTTCATGCATTGCAAATCCGACAAATACATACATCATTTACACTATTTTGCCTCCTTTCTTCTTGGCAGGGCACGCAAAAGCCTTCATATTTTTCTAGTCTCCTATTTCCATACAGTACGCATTTTTGTGCATGCAACACGCACTTTTCCAGCTGCGCTCACAATGCGTGATGAAAAATGGATGTGAAAAGTCTCTTGTTTGGATTAAAGGTTCATTGTATGCATATGATATGTTTAGCTACTTGTTTCTTGACGAACACTTATCTGAATTTTAGATTTCACTGTATTCGATATAACTTATAAATTCTCTGGATTTGCTGAAAATAAATTCTTGTAACCAATTTCCTCGCTTTGGGGTTTCTGGATTTTCAAAATCCGACTCATTTGTACTACACCAGTTATCAGGAAAGTCTGAATGGCTTTTTCTCTTGTTTTATGTCATGTATCTCTATATCTACGGCCCTGGTATTATCTAATTGGCCTTCAGACTCAGAGCAGGTTATGATGCATAATAAAATACATTTTTATAGACATAGCCCCAAGAAGAATTCAAAAGATTAGTTGAAACCGAGCAACTCTCAAAGTCTCAAGTATGAATTTAGCATATGCATAATGGGCCGTCTCCAAGCTGTGCATACTTTGTGCTCCCACAGTCATCTAATTATGCATTATGGATTGCGGAAGGAAAGGGTTCTCCATGCTACGAACCATGAGATTTTATTACCATCTCGTAATATTACATTATTACGAATGGAAAGGAATACGAGAGTGAACAGAACCAAAATGGGATTTTACTTTTATTCTCTTCTCTGAGGAAACTTCCAAGTGTGCTTGTCGAGTGAGTGAAAGGAAGCGTGCATGGCTTGGTTTCACTATCTCTCACAGAGAAAAGTGGCTGCAGTAGAATAAATCTTTGTATTCTTCCAAACTCAAGTTCGCCATCAAATCCTATCCTTATAAGCATGGAAATACATGTATAAAATTACATTTCTTTAAATTCAACTCCACCAATCATCCCAAGAAATGTTAGCAAGGAACATTGAACAGTTTGTTTTACCTAGAACGGTAATTCTTATTAGTTAACACATCGGTCAGGAAATTTTTAGTCACAATCAGGCTCTAAAAATATTTTTCCTCGGAGCAGTTACAGCTAAACCGCAAACGTTAAAAAATATTCATGATATAACGTTCAACAAGCTGAAGTCGAGCGTCGAGCCTTAAAATATGACAATTTAAAATCCCTTCCTTCAGACATGGAGAGGCTCGAATTCTCTCTTGTGTCATACAGATATAGTCCGTCCGGTCCACTAGTGGATTTTATGGCTTACCATTAAATATTGGTTTATTAGCAGTTTAATCAAGATATCCAATGATTCCATCTTATTTTATGTATTTGATTCATCTTCTTCCCTTTATGCCCAACTGTTTATCTCTTTTCCTCGTGTCTTTATAAGCTTCAAAGGGAGGATATCCTTTTTTGGGCGGGTTGAATTATTCTCAATAAAACAGCGGGCGGTTCTATAATTGTATTATTTACTAACAAGTGCGATGAGAGAGGGAGGGAGAAATGACAAAAGGCTCTTTTACGAAGAAACGTAAAAGGCATGTATTTTATTGTTAGATGTTTCTTCTGATGATGCTCCTTTACTCATTTTCTTCGTCAGGAAAATTGACTCTTTTTTTGTGATTCCAGATAAATAATGTATAGTAACTGAAAAAGGGTGCACTTTTCTGTGATTTCCATTTGATTTGAGAATGTTTTATGAGAACTTTGACTTATTCTTCTATCCTTTCATTGTATCACATCCTAATACACTGTAGCAGGGAAGATGACAGCTTTCTGTTGTGGATTCATCGCTTCTTTGAGGAGATGTTGATCTTGTGAAATTTGCAACAGAAGCAAAAGCAAACACATTCTATTTATATAACGCTAGAGATAAAATACCTAAACTAAAATATATCCGTATAAAACTCTACAAATGCACATATCTCTCTCTTCCTTTCTCTTTGGTCTCATTATCATTAGTTCACAGAGCACATAGCTGGTAAAACGTGTACATTCAATATACTTCCCTTTTTATATACATGATCAAAAGTTGTCTTCAAAATTGAGCATCTACGATACATCAGTAGGGTATATAATTTTAGTTGCATAACATACAAAATAGGGGAGAGAGTGCTTTACGAGCTAATGTAATACTTGTAGACAGGAAAGGCTTAAGTGAGGAACCGTCAGAAAAGTGGAAGACGCTTTAGTCCTCTATACACTACTACACTTCTAGTCACTTCCATTTTATGACTTTCATTACTAACCAACTTTTCCTCCAGTGAGTCTAATTGTCGCTGCGGATATTTTGATCTGGAATTTGGAACCAGCACCAGTAACATCATCAGTGGGCGTGTTCCTACCATTATTATTCTTCTTTGCTTCCTCTTCTCTCTCTCTCTTTCTTGCACGAGCTTTCTCTGGTTTTTGTTCATTGTCGATGGGAAAAAGTAGAAAATATACAAGCATATATGTTATAGAATCTAACTTGTAGTGTGGTTGGCTGGTGTACCAGTAAAAGTCGGTTAGCGTCATATCCTTTAAAAGTGCGTTCACTGAAAGGACAGAAAACCGGTGATGATGATGACGATGACAATCTTCTTCTTTTTTCCTTTTCAATTCTATTGGCATTAGTGTCTGTAGTGCACAGAGAGGGAAAGCTCAAATGAAAGAATGTGAAAAGAAGTATAGTAGAAAGACCTTCGAGGATATATCTAACATATACGAGTAGGGGAGGCTGGAAACGAAATAGATTTTCAAATTCAGGCCAACTTCGCACCAGTATTTGTCTTTAATTTCAATGGAAATGGGGAGCTTAACATGTAACAGCTAAAAGAGAGCTAGTTTTCAACTGTTAGTTTAAAATTATGCATTTAAGAGTGCCACTTCACGGAACAGATATTTTGCACATATGCACGAAATGAAATACTATATTCACTACGTCATTAGTTGTCGGTACTGAATAAATTCATGTCATATATCCGTTTTTGCTAAAGGACAAACTTTCCAACATAGTCAAATGACTCGGAGAAAAATAAGTTCTCTGAAAGAAAAATGAGGGAAGTCATCTTTTTCATGAAAACTCTCTGGTTTTTGGCTATCATTCCTGCTTTCGTATTGTATTACAGGACACAATCGATCATTGGGATGATGGATGGGAAGAGCTTGCTTTGAGTAAAATACTACATGTTTGTGTATACACAACTGTGTGCAACACAATGGAATAGTTTTGTGCCATCCTTTATCCTTCCGTTTGCTCCACGCTGACTTATTTTTTGTCCTCTTTTTAGAGTCATTTGACTTTTGTGGTGATGGTTGAGTGGGGATCAAGTTGACACAAGTCTTATCGGGACACTGCGGCAGCTGTAAAATTCGGTATGACAGGCGACACAAAAAAAGATCCTAGTTAAAGGCAAAATAACAGCAAAGACGAAAAATCGTGCGGGAGCAAAGGAGGAGGACAGAGATGAATCAGAAATAAGAGAGAAAATGATAATATGCATAGTGGAAGACAAGTGTGTAAGTGTGCATATTGAAGATGCTAAAAAGAAGACGTATATGTAGGTTGGACACATTCATAAAAAATGTTTTGTCGTTGTTTCGTTTCTTCTTTGATGTTGCACAATGCCTATATCACGTCGTCTACTCTGTATTTTTTGTGTGACTAGTAAAGTCTTTATTTTTCTTGGTGACTCTGTCTTCCTCTCTCTTCTACTTCCTGATCTGATCTGTTTTGTGACTTGTTGGGTGTATGGGGGTAAATATGAATGAATCCAAGTTGCTCTCACAGCGATTCCACTGTCAACTTGAATATCATATGTGGATGGTTGTGAATATGAGTTTGTGTAACCCATACATAACTTCCATGTCTGTCTCCGATTATTCCATTCTTTCAAGGCTCATCCAACGAAGAAAACCAAGCTTCAACATAACAAACGATGGGAGAAGAACAGGCTCCAAGAAATGTAAGGCTGAGTAAGAGATCATATCCTTTAATCTTCTATAAACATCACATCGTATTTTATTTTTATGAGATGCTCCATTTGCTCTCCTACGTATGGATGTAATGTGGAGTGGTTTTTTGTACTCTACAAACTTGGATGGATTTTGCTATCCCAACATTGCTGTTGGAATCTTTGACCTTTCCCTTTGTTTTCATCGTGGTGGAATGAAGTCACGAGATGACTACTAAAAAAGGATATGTATCGATTTACATACTTGCCTCTAAGTCCGCAACTGCTCACGTCCTACTGAAAATGGAAATGGGTGAAGGAATGAGGAAAAGAGAGAAAGCAAAAAGTGGGAATCGTTAAATGACCAGTATTACTCTTATGTATATTTTTCATGGTTCTGATCTGGATAAAACGTTACTAGAACTGCAAGTTCAGTCAGTACTTTCCTGTTATGACTTGAGCTGAATCGGGGTAATCTCTGAAAACGTCCATCATCCTCGTAACATTATCCCAGAAATGAAAGTTTAGAAGTCATTGACCGTTAAAAATGTTTTACTCTAGGTTTATTGCCCCCATTTTAGAAGAAAAAGGACATCTCCTTGATAAGCTGGAGCACTCCAAAAGCGCAGTATTCCAAGGCTGGATGAGCAAAAAATGTCCCGTTGGAATTAACCCAGAACAGATTTGTTAATTACACCAAGTTCGATTTGACCAAGAACATTTTCGTTTTCAACACTCTACTCGCAGCCAAAATACTGCTAATTTCTTCTACATGACTTGCAAACGACTGAAAAGATATAGTTTAATCATTTCTTCTATCATGTCTGACTCACTCATTCCCTTTTCGGCATTTCTTCACTCTCAAGAGACTTTTCAGACGAGCTTTTCGCTCCTTCTTCAACAAACATACATATATATCTAGACTGGCGGTGGAAATGTATTCTTCAAGGAAACAACAGCACGATTCTTAAGAAAATAGTAGAAATGTCAGTTTGAGAAATGCGCTTTACTCTTACCTCTCCTGACAGTTGAACTGGATTAAGTGACAATTATTTGGAGTGGGTCCCATTTGGGAGACCATGTCATTTGTAATAAGTATAATGCCATATGATAACATTGTATGAAAAAGGGATAGGAATGATGTGATCATCATCATCCTCTCCCTAGCAAATAGTATACGACAGAACGATAAAGATGATGGTGATCAACATCATCATCACCAAGAATTGAAGTGATGATGATAGCGCTTATAGGCGTAATATCACTTTTTCATATTTGAACTGTGAACTGAACGCTTTCCATTGAATTGAAACGTGTTCATTCCAGTTTGCCAGCTGTTGCAGGAGGGGGTAGCGGTTGTGTTTGGGCCGCAAAGCCCACAAACGGCAAATCTCGTTCAATCTGTTTGTGATGCATTGGAAGTTCCTCATGCTGAGACCAACTGGGACTTTCGCTCAAATCGAGGAAATTACATGATCAACCTCTTTCCTCATCCGACAACGCTTAGCAGGGTATGTGAACATCAAATTGAAAGACATTTCTGTCTAGAAAATTAAACTGATTTAGAATGGTTAAAGTTTTTGAAAAAAAGAGAGAAATTGCTCACATTTTTTACTGTCTTATTTATTGCCCGTAAATTTTCTACATAAAAGATGAGCCAAATGGGCTGCTTGCGGGATGTCACGTGAAAAATTGTTTTTAACAAGAAAAGTAAATGAAATTCTACTTAGAATTATATAGTGTTGATGTGTATCAAGCATAATATTGTCATACTTATTTTCATTTGACAGTTGACATTGACATCCTGTCATGAATGATGTCATTTTTATTTTCATGCAATTCCGAAAATAGAAAATCACATTGAAATTATTTTACAATTGGTTTGAATGACTGAAGATGGCCAATTTGGTTTTATTTTCATATCATTCATGTTCGTGTAACTCTTTAATATTATGTGAAATAAATGTTGCGTTGTAGGCCTTTGCAGACGTTATAACTGCATGGGGCTGGGACAAATATATAGTGATTTATGAAAATCACGAGAGCTTGATAAGACTTCAAGAAATTTTAAAGGATTCTGATCCTTCATCGAGACAAGCCTTTGTGAAGCAGCTTCCCCACGATGAAGACTACAGGTTAGTGGTAAAATCCTCAACTACATGGGATATTTCTCACAATAAAGTTCAAATTTATAGTGGATTGATGATGATGATAACGGCAAAAGTAATAGTATTCCTCTTTACCTCTTTTTCCTCTTAGACCACTATTTAAAGAGCTCCGCTACCAGGCGGATGTCTCCTCCATTATAATCGATTGTGATAGCTCGAAACTCCCAAAAATCTTTGAGCATGCACGGGAAACAGGAATGATGAAGGACCGTAGATACTTCCTCACATCTCTCGTGAGTAAACATTATCAAGATTAATGGGTCATTTATCCAAATAATGTCTTTTTAAAACTGTTACAAATCCAAAAAATATGGAGATTTATTATGCGACTAAAAATACACACAATGCAAAAACATGAGCAGGAGGGGTGATGATATTAACATACAGAAGCAATGAAAATGTATATATTTTTCCATATCTCTTTTCTCCCTGTCCCCGTTCACTTTTTCAGGATATTTACACTCTCGATCCAGAGGAGTTCAGCCAAACAGACAGTATCAACGTAACCGCCCTTTCACTAATTGACCCGGAAAGACCCAAAGTTAAGAGTATAATTGAGCAGTGGAGTGACCTTGTCGTGAATGGATTTAGGAATAGATCTAATTCGCAGAACTATTATTTCGATGAGACTAATTCTGGCCGAAATCGTTACCGCCAGCCAGCCCCTAGTCCGACTGAACCAGTGCCTAACTTGGCAAATAACATGCTGAAGGTGAGTTGGTGTAATTTAAAGCCTTTCAGCTTCAACATTTTAAGCAGTTATTTCAATTTATTTACTATGTTGATCCTGTTGGAGGTTGGAGGAAAAAAATAGAGCAAGTAATCTGAGCAAGACACGATGTGATAAATCGCTCGTCATTTAGAACCTAATGAGAAAACATATTTTGCGATTTCATTTCCAACAGTAAAGGCAGTGTGTAAACGCTTATGAAGAATTAAATGAGAAAGTAGAAAAAACACGTAATTTATCATTTGCACATGTTACCAGCAACTCAAATATAGCCATGTACACTCTAGTAGTTTGTAGACCACCCGTCTTCCAAGCTTTCCATTCATTTCTTTACTAATATTTGAACAGGAAAAATCCTTGAAAGTTCTTGAAGAGTTTTATCTATTTTAGACATCTCAAGCGGCAGAAAATATTAAAGAAGCAATTATTCATTTTTCCTTCCTAAACTACATTATTGTTCTTCTTTTCATGCTAATGGGGTTTTTACTACAGATTTAGAGAAAAATCCCCAGACAAGCAAAAGAAAAAAAGTTGTGACCTTTATTGTCATTTTTTACTCTGGAGACTAGCAAGCACGAACTCTCCCTATAAGTAGAAATCATTTTTAATAATAATAATAATATAAAAAAAGAGAAAAGAAAATTTTTGTAATAAGACACAAGCCTCGAACACGCTTTTCCCTTTCACCAACTGGAAACCAAAGAAAGAGATAATATGAGCTTTTTGCTAGCCATTAAAAAAGAAAATGAATGACCTAAGACCTTTTTCCGACTTCAGCTTTTTTCACCACTTTCCTTTCATTTTTTTCTTCTTTCTTTTCTCCCTTTTCAAAAGACGCATGGAGAAAGCTGGGAGATAGTGGGAAAAGTAAAAATGCAGTTTCAGTTGTTTCAAAATGAGAAGATTCTAATGAAATTTTCGTGAGTCGTATCGTAAGGCTCACATGATTACATTTAGAATTTGCCCCACCAACCACCGCATGAAACACTGATAAAAGAGCACATCAAGTGTAATTCTCATTCTTTTTTTGCTATGTATGTAAGTATTAGCTAATGTGCTATGGTGTATAAGTTTTGAAAATAGACAAAAGGACATGTCATGCCTCCTTAAAATCTATAAAGGATACCATGCTGAAAGTTGTAGTTAAAAACTGGGATATATATACACTCTCGTGATCTATCCCTCTCACTCTACTCGTTTTACATTTTTCATGCGCAAGTTCCCATACATTTCTCCCCATTCCTGGCGACTTTCACCCAGTCCCCGTTTACTATTTATATTTTAAGAGAGAGAGAGAGTGAACAGCGATTGCAGTAAATGCTCCCGTTTTTCACTGGAGGGTGTAGTGTTACATGCGAGAATGCATAAATTACATAGACTTTTGGAGATGTGGTGAAAGACATTTTTGGGAAACTAGGACCAGCAGAAATATGTGCTGCACTAGCCAAAAAAATACGTAATGCCCCAGCCCTTTAATTCCTTTTTTTGCTTGGACTTTTTAGGAGGAGTATTGATGAGGATTTTTTTCCTACTGCTATGAACAGGGAAATGTGAGAGAATGATGATGATGATAGCATTCCCCTTGTGGCAGACAAATAACAGGGCCGGCTTTTGTAATAAACTTGCTATTTCGCTAGAGTTTAGCTTCGAATTTTTTTCTCTGTGTAAATGAAATTCAGAGTGGGGTGCAGACTACTAGAAACAGGGTAGTACATGTGTTGCAAAGTATGCTAGAGCAATTATGTTTAGAGTGTGCAGTGGGAAATGAAGTCATTCCCTTTAAGTAGAGTCCTGCTCTATTTACATGGTTTCATGTGTACGAGACATTTAGCCGAAATAGAAACTTATGGTACTTGATGAACCCAGACATCGGAGTGGACTGGATGCATATGTATGTGTTCACCCGTATTCGTGCTCAAAGGGGGTTTTGTGTATTAATGAAATCGGGAATTTTTCCAGTTTTTAGACATCATACAAAATGATGGTGATGAGGATATGTGTGTGAGCACTGCGAGCTACTTGCTTTTCGGCAAACGTTTCCTTTTCACGTTAGTGTAATAATTTTGTCTGGAGTGAAAAATGAAAGTTGCTCTACAAAGAGAATCCTTAGCTGAAATAGTCATAGCTTGCGAATATTTATGTGTGTGAAGCTGCGTACGTACATTATGGTTAGTTCCATAAATTCAAAAGGATTACAATAGAACGTCGTAGAGTAAATGTGCCGTAATTGATTTCGTTAGACGGAGACGGCACTGATGTATGATGCTGTGGAACTAGCGGCTAGGGCGCTACAAGTTCTGGACACAAGCCAGTCTCAAAGGATTGACATCAAATCTCTTAATTGTAAGAACCAAGACACGTGGCAACAAGGACACCTTGTACTCGATGCACTACGAAAGGTATAAGACAAACAAGACAAGGGTTTTTAAAAAACATATTTTCTCCTCTACACATACCCCTTGACCATGGTATGCCTATACTTCCCTTGTCAAATTTTATTAAGGGACCGTTTTATATATATAGATTGCAACTTTGCAACCTTCCGCGCCCCAATAAAAACAGGAAAATTCGTGTGATCAGGGTTGTATAAAAGATTATGTTTTTCCTTGTGGTAAAAGACTTATGGGGTAACATGAAATCCATAAACGCTTCCACATATATAGTTCGTATTCAGTATAGAAGGCAGTAGTGAACTGTGGTAAGCTGTTTGTTTGAAAAGCTATATATATCTATGAACTTGTATCTAAGTTTGATTCATACGTAGAAAAACTAGGCCGATCAATGCTCCAGAGGATTGCTTTTATGTAGGAAATATTATGTTATAACTTGTAAAGATATTTTCCTCTTGGTGTTGGTTCAGATTTGACAAGTCACAAAACGCGAATGGAATATGTAAAATGCTTTTGAAAGGGAATAGGATACCGTGTTTAGTATGAGAAGTTCGGAGAGATACAAACTTTAGTTAAATTTTTATGGTCACTTAAATTCGCCCTCGTTCACGTTCCCCAACTTTTGATGAAAAGGGTTGGGTTGGTCAACCAAGTTATAACTTTTATTTTTGCAGGTTCAGTATGAAGGCATCACTGGTAACGTTGAGTTCGATTCTAACGGGTTCAGAACCAACGTTCAATTGGACATCATTGAACTTGCCAAAAATGTAAGACATGATTTCTATTGGTGAAAGATAAGCTTATGGAATATTGACAAAGCTTTAATCAGCTTGTGAGTTCCTTGCAATTTATATTTTTCAGGGATTTTCTAGAATAGGAGTTTACGATTCAGCAGCAGAAGGCGACAAATTTGTGTGGACTAGGACAGCCGAAGAAACATTGAGGCAGCAAGAGGAAGATTTAAAAGATAAGGTTTTATACGTGACAACAATCCTGGTACGATGCATTTCTAAAAATGACCCTTCAATTTAAATAATTTATCACATGTACATATTTACACTAACTATGCGGCATGACATACATAGGGACCCCCATATTGTGTCAGGAATGAAGATGGAAATTTCACAGGATATGTGCCAGATCTCATTAAAAGACTTGCAGAACACTTAAAATTTGAATATATAATTCGAGAAGTGGCAGACAAGAAGTATGGAGCTCCAGATAACAGAACTGGTCGATGGAATGGAATGATTGGGGAAGTTATGAGTGGTGTAAGTTCTTATGTGTAATAATTTATCTAGTCGAGTGTACTACCATCCAAGCCTAGAATTTTCCCCATGTGATTTTCCCCTTTTAATTTTTTAGGCTGCAGACATGGCCGTTGCAGATCTTTCCATTAATTATGATCGAGAGTCAGCTGTTGACTTTACAAGTACTTAATGAGCAGAACTAATTTTATGATCAACTTCAATTACAGCGAAACGTAAATTTTACATTTTTTTCTCCTAGTGCCTTTCATGAATCTTGGTATTAGCATATTGTACAAAAGTCCAGCAAAAAAGCCTCCAAGTCTGTTTTCTTTCTTGGAACCTTTCAACCCCGAAGTTTGGATATATATGGCTACCGCTTACCTTGGTGTTTCATTAGTCCTTTTTATTCTGGCAAGGTAATGTCCACCTACTTTTTTTAATTAACTGAAATGATCCTTGACAAATTGATAATAGTCACACTGGAAGAATGGCTTCTATATTTACTTTTCTATAAACAGTTTCGAAATGGAAAGATACATATTTTAAACAACAACGTTGAGATATTTATTACATATGACACTGCTTTTATAGAACGTAGAATGTACCCCTGTTTGTTCGTCTTGACGTAATGTAGGATTTCTGAAGTAAAAAAATATCCTGTGAAATTATTACAACTCTTTCTTTCTGTGTAATTAATTTGTAACAAAAATTGTCTCTGTCGGTGTATTGATGTAAAAACAGGTAGTATTTTTTTTTTACTTTTTGTGATTAATTTTTACTACCGATAGTCAGTTAGAATCAGTATCATTGTTGCAGTTGGTCGGTTGATCGTAGTCATCTTTAAGGTAAATGGATGAGTAATCATAATCATAGTCTTATTGATTGATACACTTTTTTGAAATCGTTTTCATTCATATATACGCGTACGCTGCCGCTCCTTTCTTAATTCCTTCATTTATCAACTTTGCCAGAGTATTATTCACCATATTATAAATAGTACACTATATTTGATAAATATTTTTTTTTTTTATGAAACATATTATGTATATATAAATGCTGTTTTTTGTTTCCGCTTTGAATACACACTTCACGTGTATATGTATATAGAATCAGTCCATCAGACTGGCAAGAGCCACCACCGTGCAGTGGTGATTTTGGCCAAATCCTGGAGAATCAGTTTAATATGATCAACTCTCTTTGGTTTTCTACGGGTTCTATAATGGGCCAAGGATGTGATATTTTGCCAAGGTAGTTCTCCAAGAAAACCCAATTGATGATGCTACTTTTGGCATGTTATCTGTAACAGTAATCAAATCACAGTATATCGTGGGAAAATGCTATGCGATGCAGCTTCCCCTTTCTATCACCCCTTTCTTCTGCATACTTTCCCCTTAAACCATTATGTTAATTGTACAGTTCCCTCTTTGGCCCTAATATCTCTAAATTGATGATGCTCACAAATGTTGTACGTACGTGTTGGCACAGCTGCGGTTCAACTTCGGTGCTACCGGAAAAAACACGATATTTTACACAAATTTTCGTGTGTGCATGGTCTTGTTGATGTTGTAATCAGTTGCGTTACACGCATATTATCCTAATGATCATGAATTTAATATGTCACCAGAGATGTGCTCAATACACGTGAATATGAATGCATTTTTTATCCCCCTTTTTTTGTTTGCTTTGGTGTTTGTTTTTGTTGCCAGTATTTTTTGTAGCTTTCGTGAATGTATGCCTTTACTGGTATACATAGATCATGACAATGGGGCAACTTGAAAGCTTACAAGTTGACTGAAGTGAAAGACCATGCGTCTAAAATGTGAACTTTCCGGTGGAGATATAATTTTTAATATTTTTAAAACATTGCACAAGTGTTGGTTAGAAATGTTGAGGAGGAAAAAGATAACAACGACGAATGAGATGCTTTGATTGACAGTGAACTTTGTCATTCTCCTTTCTGGATATGATGTCTATCTTTAATAGGATATCTCCTGTTCAGTGGCAAAATCCTCATCCCTGCAAAGACGACCCTGATGAACTAGAAAACGATTTGGGAGTCACTAATGCCCTCTGGCATAATTGGGGCTCCCTCATGCAACAGGGAAGTGACATTGCTCCAAAGTAAGGACAAAACATCAACTTGGTTGAAGCTGTATCGAGTCTTGGCCAAATTATACAAGAGTTTCTTTCAATATATCTGCGCAAATATATGATTTCAAATACTTTTCTTATAAAGCTGTTGTAGTGCCAACTTCTGTAGTTGAGTTTTACATATAAAAAAATGCTATAAATTTAAAATAGTAATTGATGTAGATGCCACAGTAGTAGAGTCAAATCAAACGTAATCATGCAAGTAGAACTTGAATAGCGGTAAATATCTAGAATCAGAGAATGGTAGTAATGACAAGTGGAACTTTTAATCATGAAAACAATAAATTTGGGTTTGCATGTTACATTTTTTATTGCATGTGCATGCAGATAAGTTTTTTTTTATAAAAGATGTATTGCATCTATGTTCATAACTTTCACCTACGCTTTTTCTCTTCTTCTTTTCTGTCTGCATGCTCTGCTTTCTGCACGCTGTAAATTGTACTGGGCGGATGTATACTAGCTTCAAAATCTATTTCATTCTGTGCCAAAAAATTTATCTGGAATTTTAATGCTCACTCTTTTTACTCTTGCAAAACCATCATCAAAGGGCTCTCTCAACAAGGACTGTTGCAGGTAAACAAAAATGCATATGACTATAAATAAATTTAGGTATACTTTGAGTTCATTTTCTTCTAATTTTTCCGCTCAAGTTCGTTCAAAATGATCATGTCGACTTGTGCCATTTTATGTATGCGTTGTAGATTTATTTATCGTATTAATAATATTTTATCTAAATCACCTTCTCGACTCATTTAAGTCTTATCTGTCACATTAATTTTCTCCTCAATGCGTCAAGTCGGGGACAACTAGACGATTTTTTGAGGTAAATATTGTACTTGTCGGTATAAAAAACTGAATAATTTTTTACTCGATAATAGAGTATATTTGTCTAGTAGAGTGGATTCACTAGCTGACAACGGGATTGTCAGATGGTGAAAATTATGACGTTTCAAAGGTACACATCCATTCCATTACACATTTTTCCCCGTCATTTCACTCACGATGAATATCCATTCAAGCAGACAGATATATCCCATTCTTGAGATGCGTCGGGGATCATTACGGTCTCGTAACTTGATACTGTTTCTCGTGTCGGAGACAAATAATAAACTTTTAAAATAGGGTATGCCCGTCTTCAACTCTATTTATTACACAGTTACATGACATCCAATAGAGAATCATGAATAGGTCATGTTATTTACTGTCATGCAAGAATAATCTAACTAGAAATTTCACCTGTCAAGAGCCTAGTTTTTCAGAGTCATTCCAATGTACGCAGTAGTCTACGCAGTATAAAGTATAAAAGCACATCTATTTTAACGTGTATCCATTTTCCGCTTTGAAAAACTGCAAAGATCACATTTTTAAGTGGAGAATTACAACTGACTAGCTTTGACATATAATTAATGGTTCCGGAACTAAATGTGAAGCATTGCCAACAACTGTTTTTCACTGCGTGAAAGTAACGCTTAAGACTTGTGCACATATCTTCTTCAATATTGTTGTCTTCATGTTGTTCAAACACGCATTTAATGCTCCTCTCCTCTATTTGCTGAAAGATGGGGACGTGAAGATGGGAGAAATATAGAGAAGTTCATATTATTAGTTAATGCATATAGCTCCTTGCAATATTAGTGAAATGCTATATCTCAAATAGGGAATGTAACTTCGTATCATTACATTACATCGCATCGTCAGGATTATTATGGGCACAACTTGGCGAGAATCTCAACTTCCTTTATTTCATTTCAAAATCTTTAATAAGATTAGTTTTCTGTCTGTTCTCGATCTTTTTAAAATCTTCGTATAGCATATCTACTCCTAGTCATATCCTACTTAATAATATCTGCTCGTGTATTGTTCAAAGTTGAGAGACACACAACAAGCTCCACCGTTTTCATTTGTCATGCTACCCTCCAATATATTTTGGGCATTGGAATGTAAATTGGGAATCTATTTAGGGGCATAGGCGATTTCTGGCTGTTAAAAAGCGTGCAAGGAAATATACAAGGATTTTGAGAATGATTTGATTATACGTATTTAACTTTCATGTATATCGTATAGTTCTCCAACTTTCCACTCTACAAAGAGATTTGGATGAATATGGCCAACATGAAGCCAGATCCTTTGGAAGATCGTACTCCGGGTGGCGTAGAACGTGTAAGAAAGTCAAACGGGACATACGCCTTTTTCATGGAGTCTACCAGCATTGAATACGCTATGGCTAATGATGATGAATGCAGACTTACTCAAGTTGGTGGTCTATTGGATTCCAAAGGTTATGGAATTGCGTTGAGGAAAAGTATGAAAATATTATTGGAGCTAATAATTATCACTAAAAATACTTTATTGGTTAAGTTAAATATACTAAGTCTTTAGCAGCATTTTTATATTTTGGATTTATTATGAACCTCTGTAGACTCAAGATATCGTAACGCTTTCAGTAATGCTATTCTTCATTTAGCGGAGAAAGGTGATTTAGAGACATTAAAGCAAGATTGGTGGAAAGGATCGGGGGCATGTGAGGTAAGAGAAAATGAACTTGAAATATGACTTGCATATACTTTGGGTTATCTGATTTTGAAACACTCATATGTGGACACGTTTACAGACTTCGGCAGCCCCATCTGGAGGTGCAACTGCTTTGTCAATGGCCCATGTCGGTGGTGTTTTTGTGGTTTTACTGGGTGGGTGTGCAATGGCTTGTGTGATGGTATGAATTACCGATTTTATCATCCTATATGGCTATATCGGATGACAAAATTTAAACTGTTGTAACGTATATTATTTATAGAGTATAATAGAGTTTATGTGGAAGTCGAGAAAACTTGCAAAGAATGTTGACGTAAGTTGACAAACACAAACTAATGAATACATAATGTGTGAAGCTTTTACGCATATATCTACTAATGGGCGTGCATGATGGAGTAGAGTTGATATTTAACGAGTTATGTAGCATTTATGGTGATTGCTTAATTGAATTAATGAGTGTGATTACTAACGTTCTTCCTTCACTTTTGGCAATCAGCGAGAGGCTGGAAGAACTGTTGTGACAATTGATTAACCTTAAAACTTGTGGTAATGTGAAATTGATGTACTTAACCAAAATCTTTAATAAAACTTAACGGTCATCCGAGTGTTTGAAATTCTAGGAAGACTTCTGGGCGGCCTTGTTTAAAGAGCTGAATTTTGCGCTGACCTGTCAGGGAGACAAAAAACCGGTTAGCATGAACACAGATTTATATTTCCAACTTTTATCGGGCAATAGTGGTAATATCAATTTAAATCAAACTTTGTCTTTTTTAGGTTAAGAAAAATAAGCCGCCCTCAGACCCGCCGAGCGTGGGAGGGAGCGTTCCATATCTGGCCTTTGATGCGAAAGAGCCATCCGACTAAAGATTTGTTCAACTTATGAAATTATTATATATGACACCCGAGCTTTGAACAAACCGTTCAATTGAAAGTTTCGGTTTTATGTTGTGTTATTTAGGAATTGTCACACCGGCTTTGTGAATCTAAAGAGTTTATAGTTTCTTGACCTTGATAGAGAACTTTATTCAGAATCTGATGTACGTTCCATTTTTATTCTTTTCATTTAGAAAACATTATTTAGTGTTACATCAATATTGAGTATCAGATAAATCATTATGACAAATAGAGTTTAGAACAAACACGGAACAACAAAATTGAAGTGCCTTATAAATGTATATAAAAAATACATATTGCATATTATACGAAAAAAACATCTCGCTATTTAGTTTCTTACAAACAAATTCTTACAAGATGTTCATAAATATATAATTACCTCTCTGTAACTGATTGCAAGCTACGATGCATTTCATATGGTTCACTTGTATGGTGCGTATGTAACAAACATATTATACTTGTACTAGTGCAAATAAAACCAAAACCGTTATCAAATGTTAATATTCACTCTTGTTTTTCGATTTGTTCGTCACTGTCCTCTGTTTTGTCCGCGTTCATGCATTAAAATACTTTCCCATTTCTGATTTACCTCCAACCGAGAATCAACAGCATATCATTGCTCCCATAAAATTAACCTATTTCGCCATTCACACTCATGCGACTCATGAAATACTACAGACGATGTATCAATGAATGAGTCCGTCTTAAAGCCCTATTAAACTTTAAAAACGACTAACAAGCAGCGTTTGCATATGAAACTGGGATATTTTATTCAACGCACATATTTCTCAACCGCCGTCGTTGTACAAAAATATATGTAGATATCTCATATCTATATGTTTCAAAAATTCCGTTTCATTTTAAACCTTCAAGTTATTTAGTATAGTGGTGTATAGTGTTGGTCCATGACAAAAAAACGCCAAACCAACTTCGTCGTATTACAAGACGACAGGTCTAAATTTAGAGTGGCACGGTATGCATGAAGCAATCCGAACTGTTTTGAAACACTGTTGTGTGGTCGATATGTGCACTTCATAGTTTGGAGGTAAGCTATACAAGACGTATAGAAAGGTTCATGACGAGCTTTTTAGTTGTCGTCTTGTACATTAATTTTTGAGTGAAAATCGTGCTGCATGATATCTCACTGTGACTGACGAGATCAGCGATGGAACCATGCTCAGAAGACTAGATATTTTTATATACACGAGGATTCATCTTACAGAAAAATGCCAGCTCGAAAAAAGAGGAACGGAGGTTTGTTGTTTTCTTCGGAATAAGATGAGATGTATAATGTGAAATCATGACTGTGCAAATGACTGAGCAGTGAAGACACACACACGCAGGAAGTCAACACATGAATTCGTCTAGTCTGATGTGAGAGTATATCACAGTTGTTTTCTTTCAAGATCCCTTGAAACACGGGTATCAGTGTAAAGTTCACTCATTCTGCAAGCTTTGAATTTTTTCTCGGAAAACTTGTTATAGTGAGACGGGCGGAGACTTGTACATGAAACAGCTTGAGCTGTGAAGTCTTTGAAACATTAGAATATATATCAATATCTTCAGTACGTTGATTTTCAAACACAAGTGTCATGGCTGAGTAATTATGACACTAAAATGATTTCCCCTCATTTACATCGGTGGGGAAGCTGCATTAGTTGATTCTTTCTTCATGGGAGTCCAACTCAATAATTGAAATTGATTCCGCCTTAAAAATATGGTAGAATTTGTTCAAAGATTGTGAAAATGTGGAACCCAAAATGGACTATTCTAGTAATCTTAAGTTCGTGTGTGTGGAGCACCCTGTGTCAAGTGTTTTTGCCAAATTCTCATCATGAGTTTAATGGAGGGGGTGGTTTACCGGATGTCATTAGAATCGGTAGGTTTGCATTATGTCATCTATCAATCATAGTCGACTAAACAGCCAACCAACCAACCAATTCACGACTTATTATGCACAAATATCATTTAAATTTATTTCTAATATCTTGGCAATGTTTCATGCTCAAAATCTGCTTTCCAATTGAGCCAATTTGCACTCTGAATTCGTATAAATTTTTAAAATTAAAAACCTTATCCTTTCCAGGTGGCCTTTTTGACGAGGCAGATCCATCCGAGGAAACTGCATTCAAGCATGCAGTGGAGCGTGTGAACTCAGAAATCACAGTTCTCCCCAGAAGCCGGCTAAGCACTCAGCTTGAGAGACTAAGTTCAGGGGATTCTTATCATGCGTCCACTAAAGGTAAGATTTTCGTAATATAATTTTTTTGCTCTTACGTCATCATCAATATAATCATCATGTATTTGACGTTACTACAGTGTGTCAAATGATGAGAGAAGGCGTGGCAGCAATTTTTGGCCCACAAAGTCCAGAAGCAGCAAGTCATGTGCAATCCATTTGTGACGCGTTTGAAATTCCTCACATTGAAACCAAATGGGATTATAAAATCAGGAAGGAAAACTATTTGATTAATTTATACCCGCATCCAATGACGCTAAGCAGAGTACAGCAAACTCATTTTTATTTTATATTCTATTTGTCAGTAAAAATCATTAGGTTTAGATAAATCTCTCTTAACTAAATCACTTTCATTTTAACTACACAGGCGTACAATGATCTCGTTGAAGCTTTTGGGTGGACGGACTATGTGATAATTTATGAAAACAATGAACGACTTTACACGCTTCAGGACGTGATTAAGGCTTCAACTCCACCGAGCAGAAATGCTCTGTTGAAACAGTTGCCTGAAGGAGATGACTATAGGTTGGATATTAAGCAAAAAGAAATAAAATTCAAGAACATATTTGTACAAAGAAATATCAATCTTGATATTATTTATTCGTACAAAATTGCAGGCCAATGTTGAAAGATATTTTGTATTCAACGACTATTTTCAATTTCATCATTGACTGCTCGACAGAAAAGATCACAACCGTCTTGAAACAAGCGCAGCAAGTTGGTCTTATGACTTATCAATACAGTTTTATTATAACGTCACTAGTAAGTTTTGAGAAATTAAGAATCACATG
>JAHZNA010003760.1:0-17364 GCA_027743935.1 Sinodicranocentrus sp. ZH6 | reverse complement strand
TTTTTCAGGCTCTTGAGGCTCTTTTTCTAATACACTCACATTGATCGGCTTAGGGGCAGGTTTTACTATCGGCAGAGGTTCTTCAGGTAGTGGGGGTTTAACTTTCAATTCGGGTTTGGTAACAACAGGCGACTGTCTTTGTTTCGGTGTACAGGTTCCTTTTCTTTTGTTGGTGCGGTAAAAATACTCAGGAATCTTGGTTTTATGGAGAATCAATCTAAGATTTTGGATAGAATTGCAATTGATATTGATATTTAGCAGTGCATTTAATACAGGCAGTGCTACAAAGCTTAATAATAAATTCTTCAATACATACATTTGAATTCGTTCTTTCTTCATCTTTCTCTTCTTTGACCTTTTGTCAACCTTCTTTGTCCTTCTTTGACCTTTCCGCTTTCTCACATTGTCAAGTGTTTACTGTGTGCACTTATGAGCTTCATGTAACATCATGCTTCAATCAAAGGCATTAAAAATCACGCCATTGTGTATTGTTCTATAGATTTTAAGGTCAGAAAGATCAACATTGTCTACAGGCTTCTATTGTGTACATTAGAAAGTTTCTTCATGTATGATGCCTACACATATGCACACTTATAATCCAATGTAGTTGAAAGATTGCATGCAACATAATTTTAAAACACTGAAAAATATTTGCAATGGGACTACTAAGCGGTTCTTACCTGTCTGCACTAATGGTCTCCGCCGTCACCCTGTGTTTCGCTGGTGAATTGCGGTTTTGCCATTATGGACCACAACGCATTCTATATTCAGACTGTCCTGGAGGATTTATTGCAAAGAGGGTTTTGAAAACCTCGTGCATTTACTACTACAAGCCGGATAATGTACCCAATATGGCGTAAGATCGTTTGCAGTTTGTGCATTTTGATTAGTACTACATTCCTTAATCTATATACATCTAATAGTTGAGTACTACTATATTTTTAACGCCAGAACTATATTCAACGATGATGTCTGTGACGGATCCAAACTCCGCGAGTTGGACAGGGACTACCAGGAATTTACGGAATACGAAGTAATGCACTATCTTAAAGTTTAATCTAATCAGACAATCTCGTTTTAAAACTATATATTTTTAATGGCATTTTTACCGTAGTTCCAGAGCGTTCAGTTTACAGATATTGAGGAAGCTGACAACTCTACTCTTGGAGCTGATCGTAATTTAACAGGAAACACAATTACGAATCATATATATATGTATGTCTTTTGTGAGAAAATGATAAAACATGATATTTTTCAACAGCCGCTGTCGATAAATGCAACGAAACATGTTTGGCGGAGTGGGTGGACCCAAAATATATTGACAGAGAACCTATCTTCGTTGACAAACCGAAGCTAAATGACACAGAAACGGAAATACTTAGATTGGGATATATTGAACGGACGAAAGCAATCCTAATGGCAATCGTCAATGAAGACGGATTCGGCGACGATTCTGAAGAGGTGATGAGCACCGTAAAAGTTGTACCAGATGCAACTTTAATTCCTGCTAAGAAAGGTAAAAAGATCAATATTCTAGCAGAACCCATTAAGCTAGCGCCCATGACTGGCTTAATGAAGTTACTGGCCAAGAGTATGAGAATCACATTCAAGAAATGCGAGCCCTTCGTAGAAGGCTCATTCTACACCCTGGTATTCAGAACTATGCAAGAACTTCGGATGATGAGTGAAAATTTTCCAAATGTTAATATTATCCCACTGAAGAGAATTTTTAGCATTTTGGATGAATGCGAAAAGGACATTAATGACCTTTTCCAACTAAATGGTACCGAGTGCGAAGATAAGTTTGTGGTAAGTGGTTTATTACAATGCATTAATTCATTCTTCTATTATTTTCAATTAAAAACTTTTCTCATTGTGCATGTCACCAAGGTGCATACGGTAACGAATTTATTAAACGCGGAATCCTTGAAGCACAAACCGAGTTCTAATTCCTTCCGATGGGGCAGATACGATCCAATTATAGAGGCTGCCTGGAGCGCAGTTGACTTTGTCCATGCGTTTTGTTTTGATCATTTTGCTACGGATGTGTTGCATTATAGTCTTTATGTCAAAGCTATGATGGACATATTTGTTCAACCTATAGTGGAAAAGCACTGGTAAGTTGGTCTATTTAAATACTATTATACGTATGGACAGGCATTCATTACATAAATATAATATGATGAAATCATTCTTACAGGATGCATCCGTTTCCAGTAGGAAAGGGAATGACATTATGGGAAATGGCATATGACACACCAGACATCATTAACCAACTGCACAACCTTGATGCTTGTGTTGTTGGTGCATATACAAGCTCTGTATTTGATGGCCGGCTAGAGAGACCATTTACAACGGAGTGAGTTGGTGCATTTTTGTTTTCAAAACAATGGCTAAATTATTTGTGGAAATTAATTTATTGAATTTCCCAATATAGAGAAATGATGGAGAACCCCTCATTTGAAGAGGATCTAACTATTCCTACACCTGGCTGGACGAAGAGTACCAGGGAGTATTGGAAAATGTATGACCGTCGTGGTTTCGAAGAGATGGTAGAAGAGTTTGGCTACTGCATAAAAACACCAGAGGAATTTGCGGAAAAGGAAATGCTGGTTAGGACTACGTACCGATGCTAGACATGATGGATTTCCAGGTTCTCGAAAAATGTTAAAAATGAATAAAATTACCGTTGTATTGATGATTTGAGTTGGTTTCGTTGTATTTTTATTTTCCGTCAAGGACGGTACATTTAGCACAAATAAACATGAACCGGTATAGGGTTTAAAGTTTTAGACTTACAATTAATAAAGGCTATGCCTACTTTCTTCTGAGTATTTTATGTCAGTAGCAAAAACATTATTCATACTGTTGGGAGTGGATATGATAAATTTATGCAGATACATGGAAAGGTATGTTTACGTATGTAATGTAGAAACTTAATCGTTAATTAGTATATATAATATTTTACTGAAGCTTGCAACACTTAAAGCAAATGGTTAATTTAGACAGTAATTTGGGTAGGGCAGTATGTTAAACCAGCAGGACCACATCGAAGCTCAGTGAGGTAAGCATACACAACCCAGATTTGATAGAGGAGAATCAAAAATCCAACGATTGACGAGCCAGTTCTCGCTCCAAGAGAGTGATTACTCCAAATGTTAAAGATTTGGAAGACCACCGTGAGAATCAGGTAGACAATCCAGAGAATCAACCAGAGACGAATCTTTTCTGCGGAGTTCTAATAAGAGGAGAAAGGTTTCAGTTAAGTTTTCGCGAATATATTGTAAATCTGTCTGTTATTATAGTTAATTTACTACGATATATATACATAAATTAAGCTTCCTACCTTGTATGCTCCGAGAAGCAAGAGGAGTGCCATGAAAATAAGCAGGATGCACATGACGATTTCTAAACATTTCACTACATAGAAAAATACAAAATGAACGATAATTGCATAATAGTATGTATTAAGTGTGTATGCATAGTATGAGGATATTGAAAATCAAAGGCATCAAATACTTGCTGACCTAGGCTGAGTTCTGTGTTAAAGATGTTGGAGATAACTGCCCATGTGTAGCTCACTGCCATCAACTGCAATGCCACATACTTTGATCAAGATGTGGTACAATAGTAACAATATAATATTACTTTTACACTAATAATTTTACTGTGGAGTGACAAAGGCTTCGTGGAGAAAGTTTACAGGTTTCCGTACGTGATTGAACGCTGATTGCATGCATTTATAAAAGATATTCATTTTACCTGCCGCAAAGCAACACGACGTCCATCATAAACAACTAGATAGTTGGTAGAAGGGAAGAAATTTTGGAAAAGTAACACGCGCACGCCAAAATGAAGGAATTCTAACAGATTGTTTCACATTTAGAATATAAATTGTAAAAAATCATACCATGTCAAGTATCGCAAAGATGAAGGTCCCGATCCGAGGACTGAGACAGCAACACGGATTCAACATCTTTTCAGTCGTTGAACTTTATCCAGTATATGTAAAAAGAAATATGGGTGTGGCTTTTCTGCTTGTTGTTGGGTAACTTGTGTAAGCTGCAGTTGCAACACGCAATACGTGGTTTAATCTTTATAAGAGTTGTATAATGAAAAAAAACTTGCCCGTGAATTAATTTGAAATTATACTTATCATAATGTTTCCTAAATTAATTTAAACAATTAAATACATTACCTCTGAATGATTGCTTAAGCTCAGAAAAGTTTCAGGTAAAAACAAGTGTTTCCGTCTACTGTACTTCCCGGAACGCGTTTCCTTTAACACTGTAAGTGTTCTGTCTGAAGAATATTGACAAGGATGGGGAACGTTGCTCTCGAGCCTTTTGTCAATCTCCTTGTTAGGTTCACGCCACTCCGAAACACGAACCTACTCAGCACAGGAAAAATGAATGTTTGATAAGAAATAACATGGATGAGAGAACAAGGCTATAAGCTCTAGAAAACTCGCCATTTGTTTACTGTAAAAAACTCCCGAAGGAAATGTTCAAACTAGAGGGAGGAAGATTTTTAAATGACAACATGTGCAGTGTTCAGAAATGAGTATAAAAATGACTAAAAATAGTTTTCACAACTTCTTAAATCCCATCCTACACAGTTGATCCCTCCATCGAGTCACTTACCAAACGGAATGATCAGTAGAAATAACGGTGTTGTAGATTTTGAATGAGGAGCAAAGGATATTTTTCACTGTGTACAGAGTTGTAGTAATGCCGTAAAATTCACTCTCTGGATTTTCAGAGAGGAGGGGGAAACAGTCGTGGCGTGGCTTGCAAACGCGAACTGACACCAGGAGGGACATGCCACAAGATTATATGGAAAGATAGCCTTGTTCATGGTGACATGACGATTCCCATGTTTTCTTCAAGAGCGTCTTTTTCTATCTTTGGGTAACGATCATTCTCTTTCTTTTAGTGAAGCCCACCTCATATACATGAACGGCTATTTAATATGCATATTTTATTTTCATATACCAATAGGGTCAGAAAGAAAATGAAAAAAAGCCACATGTGCGTCCATATTCTGTCGAAACCAGATTTTCTGTTTGTTTGTTCGAGTAGGAAAATGAGTGCTGCAATATAGATCAAAACATCGTGCTCGGTATGGAATCATTCGATCTCGAATGGTGACACTGATCAAGTCAACACAGAATTATGATATAGTGAAGTGAATGAATTAGTAATATGATATACCTTCTAAAAGCCTCTGCAGCTTCGGATAGATGCACGCATGCACTCATTATCATCATTACTTCATTTCATAGGGACAAATTGCATTTATGCATAATGAGCGAAAAATATTATATTTTAACTTAAGATAAGAGCTTGAAAAAATCGGGTTTGGTGGATGACTAGTATGGTTTACATCCCATCATAAAAACAACTATATTACGCTTCCAGTATTAAAATAATTATAGGAATGAATCATCGTTTCATACAAGAAGACGAAATAAATGCTCAAAATTCATCTCTTCGTACAGTTTGAATACATTTTTGTTCAACATGCAGACATGAACTTAGCATTATGGCATTCCGTTAAGAGAAGATTTCTTTCAGGAGATTACGATAATTTTGGGTGCCATGAAAATGCAAATGTTTGGAAGATTTAGAAAGAGTGAGTAAAGTAAAACACCGCTTCTACACAGCAGCCCACGCATTTCTTTTGCTTGAGCAGTAACAACATTTATTTGTATGTTTGTATATATTGTATACACTAAAACTGGAAAAGAGTTGGGATTGAGAATGGGAGTGCATAGTATGTAAGTATTTAAAAAAAAGAAATGTGTTTGTGTTACACACCACCACAACACGCCTGTATAAAACCCACAAATTCTTACTTTTCATTATCCATACATGTGTAAAATTTGATATGGTAATGGGATCTTTTTTGTTCACTTACTAACTTAGAGTTAAAAAGCTCTTGATAGTGAACAAATACGGAAACATGAACATGAAACAAACTCTCACTGTGGTGAATACCTACGTAAACCTGACATACGACGACCTGCAAGAAGGATCTGCGTAAAATTGAACAAGACACGCCTGAGAAATCGCTGCACCTCAAGGTAAAAAGATGAGCGTATATACACGATAGGAGGTAAATTATACCATTAGCTCATAAAATGCATATATTTCAATGAAGCCCCCGATTGCTATTTTTCACTGAAAATAGAAATGACCAACAGACGTTAAATGAACTGAACAACGCAGAGCTCTGCAGAGGTTCATACAAGGATCTCTATTCACCCCAATTTACTGCCTTCTTGTCGTAGTCGATATAAGTTTATAAGGTTATAAACTGCATAATACATTTTGGAAAAGAAACAAGTACAAATTTGGTTGGTCGTGGTTCATATTTTTAATTGAATTTATTGAAGACATGTTTGACAAATTCACAGCAATATTCGTGCGAAATCATTGACTAAAAGCGCACATTTTGCTTATCTAGTACATAGCGTGTTTCTTAAATAAATATAATATATTTTAAAATGCATCGAAATTCCTGTTTAAAATCCAAGACTAGATTAGTTATATAATGGGCACTTTTATGTAGTTCCCTTCATGTAACTTGTTGTATGTATTCATTCACTGCTTTTGAGAAAGCATGGGATGCTTAACAGCTTCCTAAATACAATTTAATACGGACTACGACTACCAGGGTATACCCTGGCAAATGAAAATGCAACCATAAAAAATTCTGTACTTGTGGCAGTCTATAACAAAAAAAAACATCTCTAAAATAGCTCGTTTTTGAATGAGCTGCTCAAGTTATACATTCGAAGAACCATATCACACATACATAAAACTACAAAATTCAAAATATAGTACAATACTTTACCATGTGTGCGTTACGATCAATCAGATCTTTTTGAAAGTCAACATCCTATTATAATTATCATCATCATCATACACAATATTCTAATAATTAATTAACACTAGGGATCTCACAAATATGTTTTCACGCAAGGCAATAAATATCAGGTGAAGTAGCATAATATTAATAGTCTTAATTAAGATCGAAAATACTGAAATCCATATAATGCATTAGTTGAACTTGTAAATCTAATTCTTTGTTTTCAGAAGTGAGAGTTTTTGAACTAATTCAATAAAATACATTGAAGTATTGAAGTGCTTTCACAATGATTATAACCAATGAAATATACAGATCGAATTATTACTTAGTTCTACAGACGGAAACTTTTGTAATCAGATATTTTGAATGTCCATGAGAAATACACAGTTATCGTCTTTCAATCGTTCCGTGATGATGTTCACAAATTCTTCGTAGATTGGAGGGAAAGCCATTATATTTTTCGGTTTTTTGGCCAGCCAAAATCGACCGAATTCAATTAATAATACGCAACAAAAATCGTAAAAACTACCAATAAGGCCCTGAGCTCTAGTAATAAAATCTACTGCCTTTGAACCTTCGTCCAATGATAAAATGGTGGAGTGTCTGTTGTAAAAGTGGGTCTTTACTTGACCGCGACGAAAGAACTGGAAACCTGTTTCCACTATTTGAATCATTAAAATTGCTAAAGGGAAGGAAAACATGGGATGATTGCTCACTCCTAGCACTTGTTTTGCTCTTTCTTGATATGTTCTGGAGAAATACCTTAAGCAATCAAAACCATACATTCTTATAAAAATAAATATACGTAATTACCAGATTTTTTCATAAATAAAGTTTTCAACTTACAGGATAAAATTCAAACCAAGTTCTCCTGATGCTCGAAAATCTGTAGATGGGTCATTCCCTTGGAATCCGAGGTACTGCCACTGCCTACTTTTCCTTCCACTGAGTTCTTCAGGAGACATGAAATTTTTCCAGATTTCAAGTAGCTGTAAACAAAACAACATTTTAGTAATAAAACAACAAATTATGGTTCTTTGTTTGAAATCAAGTAACTGCAACTTAAATAACTTTTTAAAGTCCTTACCTTCGACTCATGAGTTTTATTCTCAAGGTCATACCGTATTGCACGCGTTGTTTCCAGTTTCATCTTCAAATCTTCATAAGAGTACATCATTTCCAAGCAATCGGCTAACTTTGGAACAAACCTGTTAGGTGAAAAAGAAGTACATGCAATGCGTATAACGACTTTACAATATACCATTTACATTATGTTGTTATATAGTTATATTTTCATACCCTGTATGGCATTTGATGTTTATTGATTTTGCATTTGCAATTGCATGAGCCGCTGCGTTCACCTCAATTCTTCGAAGATTTCTTGTGTCAAAATAACCTATTTCCACTTTTAAACTCAAGTTTTTCATGGCTTGGGCGACAACATCACTACGTGAGCCTTTCAATGATGCCTCTGCAAACAATAAATATTTCCGTAAGTAAATCGTTGCTTATTTATATTTTAAAATCACTCAAACTCGTACCTAAAAAATCTAAAACTAGCAATATGATGATACATGTCTTACCTACAAGACGAATTCTCCTTGAGCCTGGTAACTCCCCATAAATAATCCTCTGAAGTTGACACAAGTGCGTTAAATGTCTCAACAGCCATTTCCCGAATCGGTAACTGTTCACCTTTACTGTGGTCCATATCCAAGGGATAAAGTGTAGAACCGTAATAAACCTCCAGACGAGACTGGTAAGGCGGTCATAAGCAAAGCGGCTTGCTGCTGCTACACTATAAGGCATTACTCTAGCTTGTGGAGATGCCTAATTCAGGCTTCCCTAAATCCTTAACTGAATTTCTTTGTCTTTTCGATGCTTGCTTCAACCCCAAAACCCGACTTGTGACTTGCACGTATAAAAGACAGACAACAAATGTGCGCTTCCAAATTAAAAATTCGAATCTGTAAATAGACACGATAAATATTTTATATTTTTTTGAACAGCCATAAACTTTTCACTCTTCATATTCACTACAAATTATCCCTCTTTGAATTTTTTAGCTAACTTACCCAAAAGAATATTTTTTAAACTTTGTTGTCACCACCAACCACCACCACCCGTCGTATATTTACTTTTTTGGAGTTTGTGGTAATTAGTAGGCTCGTGACTACGGGATATTTCCTCAGAACATCTGGAGCCTGTCCAAGTCCAGATACCAAATCAATGCAAATACATTCTCAGCAGCACAGAAGGGATGACAGAGCGAACCAGATATACACACGTGTGCAAATATTATGCATAATAAAATACCCTTCCAACAGTCCCCATCAACAGTTCACCACCAACACCAACCATTTATCTCTTACAACCTTCACCAAACACTAATTCCTCACGTAATACTAACCCTCCAGGAATTCCAATTCCTAACAGATAATTAAAACTAAATACTCAAGCAAGCCTTTTAAATTTAATTAGCCATATATACCACATTTGTGTGCACAGCTGAAGGCCAAAAAATTATAATTTAAAGTTACGCTTTCCCGCCTCGCAATTCGGATATTCTAAGACAAACAAACCCATACAATTTGCCCCCAACCTTACAAACTTGAAAGAACTTCAATCGATCAAAATGCATTATCCATCACCTCATCTTGTTCCTGCAGCATAGCATAATATTCTGGCCCCAATATCTTGCCTTTACTGAGGATACCAGAATTTTTATGACTGGCTGTACATCTCATCCCTTGTGTAAATTCTGAAAGGTTAGAGCACACATCGAATGCATAAAAAATCAGCACAACGACACAGAAGTCGGCAACAAAGACTTGTCCAATGCAAAGGTGAACATGAAGCGTGTGGAAAACCGCACCGCCATCTTTGCTACATTGCGCAAACGACTAGCAGGAGCTGCGGGCTGTCTGCCGAAATTCAATATTTTTGCCATGCACCATGCTACAGTGATGTTCCGGCTGTAGAGCAATGCAGGTCTGAATTTCTGTGTGTTCGACTACTTGCACTTTTACATTGGATAGAGTATTAGGTCTTGAGAGCACACGACAGCTCGGTTAGTCTGTCTTTGATTTCTTTTCAATTTTGAAAAAAAAGCTTTTCTAGGTAAGTGTGTTAGTTAATTATGATTAAGATTAGTATTTGAAATCATTTTAATGTGGTAAAGAAGTGGTTTTTGTGTTTGTTGAAGTAATGTGGGTAGATTTTTTTTTGAAAAAAGGAGTTGATGGTTATAAGTTGAAGGAAGGTTGGAGGGGAAAGAGTGATGGTATAATTGTACTTGATTTGGTAGTGATTGATTTAATTTGGTGATTTTTAGGCTTAAAATAAAATCAGGATGAAGCAAATTGTGGTAAATCAATCGGTGAAGGTGCCGGAAGACGTTTCTGTTACGGCCAGAAGTCGACGCGTAATTGTTCGTATGTAGAGTCTTTATTTAAAGTTCTTACAATCAACGATTGAGAGTTTCAACTGTTGTATGTTACTTTTTGATTGTACGTTATTTGTCTATATGTTATATGACGAACCATCTATTGATTATGGATTACCTTTTACCTTTGTGATGTTGTCAGTTGTTGGTAGTGTTGATTGAAAGTTTTTGTATTTATTTACAGGGATTTCAATATAAGATGAGGAGTGTGTATGCTCATTTTCCCATTAATTGTGTAACAACACAAAACAACAGCATTGTTGAGGTATGTTTACTAGCGAATGACTCCATTTTGTGGTACAATATTTACAATACTAGTTCAAATGTAATGTTCGAAAATGTTACACGTGTTTTTGCTTTATTAATAACAGGTCAGAAATTTCCTCGGTGAGAAGTACATTCGTCAAGTGCGCATGTCCAAGGGTGTCACTGTAACCAACAGTACTAAGCAAAAAGATGAATTAATTATTGAAGGAAACTCTATCGAAGCAGTATCTAGATCTGGTATGTTTCATTTTTAAACCTCCAAATAAACTTTAATGCATCCAACTACTCTGTGACAGCAGTACACAAGTGACAAGCTCCTAATTAACGAAAATAATTTTCTTTGTTGCAGCTGCTCTCATCCAGCAAAGTACTACAGTGAAGAATAAGGATATCCGTAAGTTCTTGGACGGTTTGTACGTCTCGGAAAAGACTACAGTTGTGGCTGAAGCCGAATAATCCTTTTTTACACCTTTATTTTGAAAACGAAATCTGTTCGGGATTAATAAACAACTGCTTAAATTTGATAAACTAATAGACCGTGCGTATTCCATTTAAATGTACTTATTGCCATAATGTATAATTTTTGTACGTTATACGATTATTGAAAATGGAGTTATTGCTTGCGCATCTGCTTTTATTACACGCTCAACAATGTAATGTAAACAATAGTAATTATAAGGACAAAGGTTACATGTTTGATATTTCATTGGAACAGATATTTCGACAAATCACACACATACTCAATTTACGACCATTCACTCATTTAAAATATTAAACAATACTTTTGATAGTCTCACAAAAAAGGTTCAAACCTAAGTCCTTGTATAAAACGTATTAGTACTGCACCAGGGATACCACTGTTTAATATCTTAATGCTTTCTAGCACATCTAAAGTTATCTCATACAATATAATAATATCATATTCATATTCAAATTGCTTAATGCAATTCTTCTCCGGAAAGGAATGAATAAATACGCAGTTCAACAAAAGATTCTGTTGAGTTTTATACATATCTAGCATCTAAATTAAATTGTAAAAATCATGACAGGCAATCAGATAGTAACTTATTTGTCACTACATAATATTGCACGCGATATTACTAACGATAAGTCGCTAAAGTTAACTTATGCAACCGACAAACAAATTTATTAGCATTACTATTATTGCAATATTTCAGGCTAAAGTTTAAATGCAATTTTAAAATAGGGTTAAATACCCTCTTTTTCACACAAGACATACATTCTAAATCAAAACATAAAAGTCAAAATGGTTTTCAACTAATAATCCGAGAAACCAAGTTTATTACAAAATGTTGGTGTCTAAATTAAATTACCTTACACACTTGATTAAAGTTATGGCTAAAAGAATGACTAATTCATTCAACTCATTTATGTGAAACGACCTATATATTGGAGGTAGACTTGAGTGGAGTCCGACTAAGGTTCGCGGTGACTGTAAAAAGAATGGGAGTTGGAGCGCTATACGCCCTTACTCGACGCATCCAACGATAAATGTTTAGGTAAAATATAAATTGAATAACTAAACTTAGTCTAATAATTGTTTATACGATTAACTTAAATAGCAACTGGGCGCCGGGCAGGGACCACCCATATCGTCGATTTTGACTTGCCAACTGACTGGAAACGCCCAACAGAATAGCCATACTTTCATCAGAATGAAACGCTTTCATGAGTTTTTTGTATCATGCATACCACACATTTTCGCGATGCACAACGTGCTTATCTTTTTCATTACGTTGACTTTTTCTTCCAGATGCCTTTCCGTTCTTTAAACAGAAAATATTTGCATAGTTAAGTCAGTCTACACATTTAACCATCGTAGATTCTCTCATGCAGTAACTCATATAACATGATGTTCATCCTTGAAGACATAGATCATAGACTTTCGCCACAACAGTTAGATTGCAGCTTCATTAAATATAATTTCCGCACTCATCGGAACAATAATATGAGTATTCTATCAGAAATGTTTGGATTTTTTATACTTTGTTGCGTCTATTCATATAGTCTGCCTGCTCTCTGCTACTGCTCGTTTACATCAAGGCATACGGTTATACCTGAATTGAAATTAATAGTAGATTAATGTTGTTTGATTTCATATTAATGCTCTGCGTACACAATGCACGCTGTTTTATAACTAATATTGTAAATTAGTCACGTTTTTCTATAATATGCTTTGTGAATGCCTCGGCCAAGTTTATGTTTTTACATATTTCATGCCTCGTGGTGAACGTCTCAGCAAGGGGTTTTGGACCTGAAGTCCTAAGGGGTCAAGTGAAAGGTATTGGACAAAAGTTTTTACCTAGTGGTATTTTGATATGAGAAAGACTAATCTGATGAGAAAATGGCTACTTTTCATACCAAATGCCCCTAAGTCGCAAAACGCAGGAATTTTGCAATTTTTGGGCATATGTGTACGTAGAAAGTGACCAATTTCTCATCAGATTCGTCTTTTTCATGCTAAAATACACCCAAATCCCAATTTTTATCCAATTCTAACAACTTCGAAAGTTAAAAAACCTGCGCTTGCTATGTTCCGGCATTTGGGTATGGAAAGTGGCCAATTTCTCACCGGATTCGTCTTCCTCATATCAAAATACGTTCAAGTACAAATTATCAGCAAAATACATTTTCCTTACCCCCTTGGGACCTCAGGTCATAAACCTCTGGTCTCGAGCCATGATTGTTTTTTCCATGTCTGCTTTTCTGTTACAGGGATTATTTACAAATACAATATTGAAAAGCAAACGTTGGTTGGTTGATCTTTAACTAACAATGACTTGTCAGCCTAATGACTGCCAAACTTCTAACCTTATCAAAGTTTCAGGTATTAGATCATGCAACATTTTTAACAGAAAAGGACAATTCAAACATTTGCTAATTTTTAAGTGTGGTCTACAGTAGCATATTTTTTTGCATTAGATCCTTTGAGGAAACTTTGTTCCTCGATGCCCTGTCCTTAGCCAACAATCACAGAAACAAGATACAGGTAACATCACATATATCTAATATTAGTGCTTTACTGTAAGGGGTAAAATTGATCATTAACATCAACAGATCCTACGCTAACACAATAGCTCCAATGCAGCTATCATTTCAGCCATTATTATAACTAGGGCTTTACTTCAATCACACTTAAATAAACAATTACATTATGTGGTATACCAAACCTAATTGCTGATTCCTGAAGCAACCTTTTCTTATAGTTTCAATCGAATATTGTAATAACAAATTTAAGGGTACATATCAATAATCAGTTTGTTCATTCAAACATTCCTATACAATGCATGAGAAGACTTTAACATCTCACGAAGTATAAGTTACGTCGCATACTGTCATTGTGGTGAGAAAAAGTACTTCAAGTTCAATGAAAAATACACATAACGATTTGAATGTTTAATCTATAACGATTATTCTTTTCCGAACCATCCGTACATGGATTTGTAAATCTAATTCAGCATTCTGGGAAATGTTTTCCATACAGAATCTACTGATTGCGGGGTCAAATTAGGTAGTTCAAAAAAGCGACTAACAGTAGTCAAGTCACATTAAAAGTCTATTCTAAACTTTCAAGAACAGGGCAGCATTCCAGAAACCCGCCTAAGACAGTGACATAGGCGTATCAGTCGGTGGGTGATGCACACTGACAACATGGGGTAGCGATTCTGAGGAGGAGGAAACGGAAGATTCTGAAGATGATACATGTCCCCTGCAATGAAAACCACGTGCATCCATCACAGTAGCTGCAGCAGTGCCACTTCTAGGTTCCGATTCTTCAGGTTCCAAACCACGTTTAATTGACGCTCTGGGTAAGTTCATTCCAGGAAGTGGAAGAGGAACGGTGTGTTGCGCGCGGTAAATTGGTTCATACTCACGTAACTGGGCCATAAATCCCTCGTTAGGGTTGCAGCAAAATCGTTTACTTTGGACAAAAGAGAATGAATCTTTCAAAGTCACTCCGAACCTAAATAACAGGAAAATTGACGTAAATATTTAGAACCAAAGACCATGATATTTGACGACGACATTTAGACAAATTGTGCTAACTTTGACATTATGTATGCAATGACTAGAGCAGCAGATCGAGAAATTCCAGCATTTCCATGCACCAAAACTTTGCCACCATGTATCAAACATTCATCCAGGAAAGCATTCACTGATTTGAAGTGCGGGATGATATTTTCTGTGGAACTATCTATAGTTTAAATAACTGCTCATAAAAAATCTTTTCACATAATTTTTGGGTTATTGACGACAAGAGAAAATTTAGCATTTGCCATTGTTTCAGTTGATAACCAATTTTTGAATAATGCATAAATATATATAGTAGCCGAAAGTATTTACCGGCAATTTCCACAACTAGATATTTGAAATGATCTGGATGATTCGGGCGAATGAGATTCTTTTCTAGATATTGCCGCACACAAACAATATGAGTTAATCCAGCAGCCTTCATTTCCTCTAATTTCGCACGAGTAGCTGAAGCATAAGGTCCTAAAGTTCATAACCATAACATATTTAATACTTTTACTGATAACTGACAATCCAACATGTAGGTTATCGACGAATTTCGATGTTTCGTTTATCAACTTGATTTAGCAGGGAGTTAATGTTAACAATGGAGGAATATGGTGTCGTAATTAAAAGTTAAAGTAATAAACCCTTAGAATTTAAAGAAAGAGAATGAAAATGAAATTCTTACCAAGAAATAATCCCGGGATGACTTCTTGCATTGTCCTTCGCATTGTGTACTGCCATTCAGAGTTGCCCTCGGAAGGTAGTCTCGGATATTCAGGCTCAATGTAACGCTCCTTCACAAGGACCTTTCGTTCAGGCCCTATAATGTTGTTGTGTTGGAGATGACCCTCCATGATTGGGCAATCTTCCATCTCCTCCTCAAGCAGGTCCTCATCTTCCATTATTTCATGGTCGTGCACTAATATCCGTTCGAAATTCATCCTTCAACCTAAGTAACTCAAACAATCAACAATTCAAGCCCTTAAATACCTATATTTATTACACAAATAATTCTCCACACTCAACCTCTTTGAACACATATTCCGTATTCATCAGTATTCTTATAAAATGTAAATTATATTATAACCTACATAGACAGGTACATTGTAGATATATAAGCAAAGAAATTGACATTACTCTTTTCAGTAGTTGCTCAGCAACAGTTAATGAACAGTTCAACTCTGTCCGTGGATAAAATAGCTGCGGAAGTCTCACACAACCTCCACTAATGACTAACAAAAATATATCCAGTTAGTTAATGGCTGTCAACAGTGTCAACCTGGTTGAATGGGGTACACGACAAGTAACGACAAGATCCAAACTCGATGGCATCTTACCTTTTACACTTTGCACTTTTTTCACAGGAGCGGAAACCGTGAAATCCACAATTCATGAGTGTTTGTCTGTTTGTCTGTCATATGTATTTAGTCCTCCTGATAAACAAACCTAAATTAATATCTTCAGTGTTCAAACTACAAACTGCTCAAGAACTCTAAAAGGCAAAGGTGATACCAACAGAAAAAAATAACAGTTTTCTTACCTTATCATCCAATATTTTACTGGCTCACCAACCCACCATACTTGCATCAAAAGTACTAACCAAACAATTGATCATTGTTGCAGTTTTGTACATGATACGTTTACACCATTTTCCTGTCCATGTCCTATGTTCATAAAGGGACTGAAAACATTCAAATGATTTTAGCAAATTAGTCATGAAATCTACATTCCCAACTAAAACATGCATAATGATAATCATCGCTATTTGACTAAATTCTGAACAAAGAAATGATCCTATAATGTGCCCGATTTTCTCCACACATTGCGTCATCCGTTTCACCAACTTTATACTAATAAAAGTATGAAGTAGAAAAGAGTACATGAACTCACAAATGCAATGCAATACAGCAGAAAGGGTTTCTCTCTTCCTTTCTTTATGCTTATCATTACCACGAAAGAGCAGACAGTCAGATCTCGGTTGATCTGCTGCTATGTTGTTGATATGGTGATAAACCGCTGTGTAACAGAGGAATTGCAGTAGATCGTGGTTTGTAAAAGGTGGAGGAGGAGGAGTGTATCGAGTATCTATGTGCAGTGTGCACAATAACAAGTTGCATAGGTAGCAAATACAGAAAAGATTTGACCGAAATAGATGTGATTTGGAACGATGAAACTCACAAACAAGTAGAACGCAGCGCAAGATGAAAATGAGTTTTCTTCTCTTCTCTGGGTTCATCCTACTCGTTTGCATATGTGTAGTCTTGCCGTTTCGCTTTTCTCGCTTGTACTTTATTAGCTCGCAAAAGTGTTTGAAGTGCGAGCTTATGAAATCGTCTGCGCCGTCTGTGTGTGTGTCTGTGCACATTTTATTCGCTTTTTTTAAGTTGAATTAGTGTTCTACGGTCCTACAGGAATTTACGAAACCACCCTATGGGGTGTTTTACTGAGTGCCTAGGGTGTTAGATTGTGTGTAAGTGGTGTAAATGGGAGTGTACGGGGTGTTCTACCAAATGCATAGGATTTTTTTTGTCTCAAGTCCAAACGGAACAAAGGTACGACCCGATTGGGTGTTCTATAAACTGAGAAACTTAGAACAACAATAAAAAATTGTTTTTGAAGATAGAGAGAATCAATGAGTTATAGGCGATTCGTGTTTCCTTGTGGATGCATAGGGTGTTCTACTGAGTGCATGGGGTACTGAATGTTTGATGTGAGACCATCCTTTCATGATATCTTGTTAG
>JAHZNA010003759.1:0-13320 GCA_027743935.1 Sinodicranocentrus sp. ZH6 | reverse complement strand
GCATGCTTAGTTCATTCCATTAATAATTCCAACGAAATTGTCTGAGTAGATAATTTTGATTTAATGAAATAAGTTTGACATTTTAAAATGAACGTAAAACATTTTATTTCGGTGATTTATATAAACTTCATTCTTTTACTTGTCGTAGATATGATCAGTTCCCGCTATGCAAAATCTTACAAAGAAGACTTGTCAATACAAACAGGACAGTTTTGGACCAAAGCCAATCCGGAAATGGGTTTACAGCGATATGCAGACAACCGAAAATCAAGTAACATTCAGGAAGTTCCGGATCTTAAAGTATGCTCTATACGAAATATTTATATAATTTTTGTGACATCCTACCAAACTAGTGATATTTTGAATAATAGAGGATCAGAAGAAGTGGCGAAACATGTTTAGAACACAAACATTGTTCTGTAACCGAATACTGCAGCACGCATGGTTATTGTCAACGACTTCCTGCACCACCATCAATATCTCCACCAGTAACACAATTGCCATTTTTTAAAACTAATGCATATCCCTAACCAGTCATGTGACTCACTTGTTAGTTTTGTTTCAGTCAGCATAAGACTGAAATCAATGTGTCAGCAATATTTTAAATCTTGTATACATAAAATAACAAGCATGTCGTATTAGTAGTACTAAATTTTAATTGTTGGGATGAATAATAATAATTGAATCAAAACTGAATTAAGAAAATCAGCAGGAATCCTACAAAATCAAAATGTTTTATTTTATTTTATACGGAAACTGAACATTTACCAATAAAAGCTCTAAGCAAACTAGTATCACGTTGCAAACTTTATATCAGTTTAATTATCTCTCAAGAAAAGTCACTGTTGTCCAAATAATATAAGCAGTAGAAAGAACTTGCAAATCGTGCAGAGGTAACATGATATGCGTTAGTTATGGTCACCACCTGTATACAGTACAGTATTTTAAAAAAATATGTACTTTAGATCCACCGATCATTACTAATATTTTGTACAGTTGTGCATAAAATACTATGAACGTACATTTTGATGTACAGCAAAGTCCCCATTTACGTAAAGTTGTACTTAAAAATACTCTGCATTTTATTTTGGTGTTCGTCAAAGCCACAAATATAGTATTTAATATGCACATTGTTCATGTAGACTTTAATATTATTATTGATGGAATTTGTTAATATTATTAATTTTCGACTGTGCCGTCTACATCTTCACTTAACTTTGTCCTTTAATAGACGACACAGACAAACTTCTTGTCGCGCCTTTGCTATATATCCGTAGCTTAACACATCAAATTATCAATGCAAAGTTTTTATTTTCCTTAAGATCATCGATGGATACCACATTTCCGGTCATGAAATAACCCAAATTCTAAATTGCATGATGATTATGATACGTAATACTTTATTATGTTATTTACATCTATAAATTCATACTATATAAGTGGTATTAAATTTTTTGATGACGATATGCCTACAAAATAAAAGTGATATTGCTCTTGTTTTCTTCTAAACCAAGAACATAACCCATTTTTGTTTTTGATAATTGTAGTTGTCCTTTGGTCGGTTTCTGGATGGAAAAACCATATGTATGAAATTAGGTTGTGTAAAAATTGTCTGTCTACTACTGTCAGTTAAAATATGAACAAAATAATTTATTTGCATGAGGTTTTGTCATATCAGTGAAGCAAAATGTGGTTTCCTCGGAGCTACAAGAAAAATATAAAAACTAGCATGAAAACACGATAACTACAGTGATATGAAAAATCCCTGAAAAAATGGAATAACCTCATAATTAGACTTGTCATCGAAGTACCCAAAATATGTGCGTCAATATGTCCGAAAAACGACAAATTATGTGATGAAATATGTCATTAAAACTCGGTTTTATCAAGTGTCTGGCAAACAATTGACAAATTAAAGCATTAAATACAAAATTTAGGCGCCCAGTTTACCAGTTTATCTTAGTTTTTCTTTTAATAAATCAGATTTTGTTGACACTTTGTTTCCAAAATACACAAAATTTGTTTTGCTTTTTAACAATCTATTAATTCTTGAAATAATGCAGAAATATGGAGGTTTTATGTCTCGATATTGAGAAAATATGAACAAATATGTCACTAAAATCAGTAAATATGTCAAATATTTCAGAAAAGTGATATATATGTCAAAATATGAAATTGTCAAAAAAGTTAAAAATGTGTCATTACAAGCGTACGTCAATCGACTTCCTCACACCATTCGCGTACATACCAAGTCCCGTTGTATGTACTCTAAGAGAAACAATGTCATGTCATAAGAATTCTGAGTCTACTGATAATTACATTAGTCACTGCTAAGACTATTTAATTTTACCCTGAATTACTCATTTTTTAAGTTTACGTTGAATATTGGAAAATTATATATTTAACCACAAGATAATGAACATATTTCGTCTGAAATTAAACAACCACATTAGGAATGTAATATTTGATGATACGACGATATTTCGTGTTTATTAAATAAACAAACATACCCCAGACAAAATATGTAGAAATAAAAAAAATTTACGCTAAAATTGTTCACCAATAATGAGCTAGAGCAATTTAAAGATATTAAGCAATCTTTAAAACGCGTGTAGGTCCCACACTATTCGGAATTTTGGGTATAAAATACATGGTACTTCCTAGTACTTTTTATGCTTAATTTAATGGAATGATTTTTTGTAATATTTTTTTCCTTCACATTATATAGGAACTATGAAATTACTTTAAAACGCGTGTAGGTCCCACACTATTCGGAATTTTGGTATAAAATAAATGGTACTTCCTAGTACTTTTTATGCTTAATTTAATGGAATAATTTTTTTGTAATATTTTTGTCCTTCTCATTATATATGAACTATGAAATTACTTACCTCTACCCCCACCCCCAGAAAGCCTTTTCAAGTGTAAGATTCACACAGGCATACTTCATTTGAGCTAAGGTAACTGAAAATTATCATTTCAAACATCGTGCCCTACCTAATGAGCTTTCCTCGTTAGTAAAAAGATCAGCATTTACTGTGTTGATTATAAAGAATCCTTTCCCCAGTCTCTAGCGCACACAGATCGCCCATCGAACCTCTGACCTAACCAGTGACTTCCTTCACTAAATGCCTTAACTCCCATGATGCCAACTACGCACTCGTCCTTGCTTCTGACCATGCTTTCCAAGAATAAGTGTACGACTGACCCGTAAGAGTATCTTTGTGGTAATGCTTCCCCCTCCCAGCACAACACATACTTTTATTCCTCTAACCATCATCTACACTCACTACAAGCATTGTCATACCTAACTTATGTACATCTATCAAATATCATTTCATTAAGTTAGCCGGTGCACCATCACTCGATGAGTGAAACACATCCCATTACATAATGATAGCTAATTTTGAAGATCATATTGGTGGGAAGAGGGATGCTGGCTTTATCGCTGAATTCGAGATTCTGTATTGCGACTTCGATTAAACTTTCACAAAAATGTTGGACATAAATGTCAAAAGTTTAAATAATGTTACCTTAGCCAAGCCGAATTTTACCTTAGGCAAGCCGTCGATTTTCAGAAGTTCATTAATCTATTTTGAATGCCAACAATGCTGCCTGTGATGAAAAAAAAAGTTTAAAATTAAAATTACACAATAACTGTTCGATTTTTTTTCTCCATTTCTTCAATAGTTATCAAATTCGATAGCACTTGCTCGCGAGATTATGAAAATGCCTATAATTGAAGTGCTCAAACTTACCTGGTTGTTGATGACGGTATATAACTTTAAGCTTGCTTTTAAAAAGTCGGAATTTAATTTACTGTTTTATTATGCTGAATTTTCAAAGATGCGTTTTATACCGGACATCGTACATCTAAATGGCACTTGATGCAATGCTAATCCTACTTCAGCAAATTCATGAAGTAATTTCATATGTTCTTCCAAACAATTTATTAAGTTTGTTGTCAATTTATAATAAAGTTTGACATGTGTTTCAGCGTATTCGGAATACAACCAAGAGAAAGTTTGAGCATGAGATATATTTACTCGTCTTTCTTATTTTGCTACATTTACAAGCAAACTTTAACCTAAATTACAAAATGGGAATGCGTGTTTAGAAACAATTTTGTGAAAATGGTTCCTGCTTACTAATTCCAACACACATTTAACATTTGGAATGGAGAACAAATAAAGTGACAGAACAAAACAACAATTATATGCATTTATTACTTTCTGCTTAAAGCCAACAACAACCTAAAACTCCCTCTTGACAACCCTTTTAAGAAACCCAAAACTGTTGATTTCTTCACTACATACATCTTTCTATAACACACCGCCAGATTGACACAAGACTTTTCCGACAAGCTTTTTTTGTTTAGAAGTAGCCCACTTATGAGTTGTCCAAGATCTCAAAGTTTTCTCCCCCTGAGCATGCACATATCCTGGAAATTGCAACACACCCGTCCAAAGAAGTATCCCGCCTACCGGCCATACCACTATTGGCGCTGCAGTCGTTGGATGAAGTTGGTCTCCGTATTTTCTCAACGTAACCAAACAAATAACCATCAAGTAGGCGACGATACCTTCAAATGGAATTATTGCGCAGCCCCATATATGCATTCCGTGCTTGTGGAGGATTCCAAACTCAGGAATAATTTTATTCGCCGATGAGATTCCTACTATTATTAGAAGAACCTCTATGAAAGTGCGTTCGGAACCAGCCCCATTTATTTTACCCCATTCGCGGACTCTACCCCATTAATCATTTACCCCAAAACTTTAAATTAGGCATAAAATCGCCAACATAATTACACAGTCCAACAAAAATATGTACAAGTAGTTACATCAAGTCATTCCCTATCTATAAAGTCGAAGATACAATCAGAAATGTTTCTTAAGTATTAAACTATAACAAGTGTAGTGTTATATTGTTATACAATTTTATGGAGCCTCGCATCCAACTTTTGATATTTTTAAAATTTGTTTTCACCTAATCCACTTTTAATTCGTTCTACCTGATTTTCACATGAATTTTGCTCCTGTTGCAGTTTTTCATCACACGTCCATAAACTAGGATGGCTACCATCTAACTGATGTTTTCCGTAGTGCAGGTGAATCTTCGGGGCTTTTTATCACATCAATCTCCACATTTCGTAACTAGTTCCCAAATTCACATTTTCTTTAATCTTTTGTTTTGCATTACTAATTTTTTATTGACGGAGCAAGGCTTCTAGACTTGGCAAATGATTATGTGCTTCTGATTTCACTTTAAAACTACTGTATGAGCTATTTTTACTATTATACCCATACAGTCTAACACCTGCACGGCAGCCCAATTTTTTCTTTGGACAAGCAAAATATGTTGAAGCTGAGGTCACACTATGCACGTTTAATATACCCATCACAAACTAGTAATTTTTTCCCCTGTAACTTTCCGTAAAGCTTATATTTACTGCGGAAGTGCTCATATGTCAGCTTCAATGAGCGAGCACAAAGTGACATGAATGAACCCATGACAAGATATTTTATGTTAAGTATGCCTAATTTAGCAAATGTTATGTAAAGTATGCATAATTTAGCAAATTTTATGCAAATGGGGTAGAGTACGTTTTGTTAGTGGGGTATTTTCCTTGGTGGCAAACGACATGGAGGTAGGTTCCGGATGGGGTAAAGGAAATGGGGTGCATTTCGTAAACCCTATGAAACCTAGAAATCCATAGAAAGCAAGTAGAGCTAAAGCGTAATAACAATACATTGCTACATTGCGAATTACACTGGAGCATTTAGATATTCGACTGAAGTTTTTATAAAGTTTGACTAAAACATTCAATAAATGGGACAAATAATTACCTTTGATGTCTTCGTAATAGTAAAAGGCAACATTACACAATACACAAGCCTCGTTAAAGTAATAAATAATTATACCGTGCAAGACAAAGGCGAGAAGACAGGCGAGTGAAAATGTGTAACAGAAATTAAACCAGTGCAGCTCCCCACTAATTTTGTAGTGTATGGTTTGTCCAACAATGAAAAAACCCAGGTGAAAGCGATAACGACATTTAAGGTGTAAAGGCGTTTTGACCATGGAGTAGATTAAAAGCGACGGCTTGAACTTGAACTTTTTTCAGTGTTAACAATTTCAACCAATTTAACAGGCTGTTCTCCCAATTATAACACATTATACAGATGGCGCCAAAAAAGTTATAATAATAAACAAACCACTCAAATATAGATGATTCATAACCATTTTAGAGTTATCCAAAATACGATGCCAATTCATTTAAACACATCCAGATCAATACATCACACATATAATTAGCCGAATAATACAAAAATATCTTCTTCCTAAAATTTATAAGATATTCATTAACATTAACAAGGACAGTATACCACAAAACGTAAACGACCTTTTCTGCATAAATTTGTTCCACTCCAAAATAGTGCACTACTTAACTGATTTTTGAAAATTTGAGATTAACGTTGATCCATCTGAAACTTAAGTCTTGTGATATCATTATTATATGACATCACATACCAATTTTCAAACAAAGTTGACCTACGAAATTTGAATACAAATTTTAATAAGAGTATGATTTTCCTCTCTTCTATGGTGGATAAATTGAAATCTATTAATCTTATTTTGTAACTTACTTACTTCCATCCACGAATGCGAGCACCATATTATTAAACCATAATCTATAATAGAGATAACAAAAGCTGAAAGATTTTATGAACACTTTCCGTGAATACTCGTTTTAAAGAACACATCCTGCTTAACACAGAATTCATCTTATTTTCAACATGTGAATAATGTGCTTTTAAGTCAAGATTGTTTTCGATTATAACTCCTAAATACTTAAATTTTGTCACAACCTCTATTTCCATGCTATAGATTTTAAATTTTGGAGGACTACTAGACCATAGCAATTTTGATTTAGTGTCATTTTTCTTATTAAAATACATTGATTTTGTTTTATCACCAATTTTCTATTTCTAATAGAACATTATTCATTTTTTGAATACCGTTTTGAAAATCCGTGCAATCCGTGTACAAAACAATATCATCAGCATACAATAGATAATTTACATCTATTACATCTCCAGTATCATTAATGAATAATGTTTTAGGCCGTTTTAAAATTGGCAATATTATGCAATTAAAATAAACTATTTTAAACTCAGTGGATGAGAGAGAGAAGAGAGAGAGTTTATTGGATAGTGGAGCGGGCAGAGGCTAACCCGACACTAGCTTATTCGTTCATCACAAGTATACATATATTCTATTAGATGAGATGAGCACAAGAAACAGATACAGGTGTGTGGATGATTGGAAGAGATGAGACGAGATATCTCAGCAGCAGAACAGAGCGAGAAAAACATCGAGCGTGAAACAATAAAGAGAAGCAAAGGGGACCCATACGGCTTTCGGGTGTGACCCCATTGTCTATGTTGTAATATTTTTAATTGAAATTACCATTTACCAATTTGAACTTCCTATTAGTAAAATAGCTCATAAGTAATCTAATTAGATAGGGTTCAATGCCAAAGTTTTTCATTAATTTAATTAAAGTTTTTTTAGTTTACCGAATCAAATGCCTTTTTAAAATCTATGAATATAGCTACCGCTTTACCGTTCGTCCTATTAACAAAGCTATACAGATCCTGAGTAAACAAACATAGGGCTGTTTCACAAGATCTATCCTTCCTAAAACCATGCTGAAAAATGTTAAGGTACGCAGTAGTACAATTAACCAACCTGCTGAATAAAAGATTTTTAAAAAAAATTGTTACACAAGTCAAATCAAAAATATAGAAGAGGCAGTAGTATATTTTCCTTTGCCTTTATACAATGGAAAACAATCTGCTAATTTCATCGATTTAGGTAATACACGTAACATGAGTATAGCAGTAAAGAATAATATTAAAGGTTTACAAAGTGGTTTGGCGAACAATTTATAAATGCTTTTCGGTTTTCACTTTTTTACCTAATGTATGTCACTAACAACTGCTTCATTCGAGATTTCTGGAAATAAATACTCAGGATCGTTCATCATATACACTTTCAAATAATTCTCAATTACAGTTACATTACTAATTGAGTCAGGTAAAATATATTCTTGCGATATCAAATCAGGTATTTTATCATTACATTCAATTACAGCACCATCGCTTGAGATCAACTTTGATATTTGCACTGTAGTCTTAACTCTAAAATTCGTTAACCTGTTAAAGAGATCCCAAATTCGACAAGAATCTTTTATGTCAGTAAACTATTGACAAATTTCATATTCTTTGATAAAAAACTATTAATTTCTGTAAACTTAGACCTTATACCGTTTACAATAATATGGACAAATTTTATACCCTTAGGAAGCACATAGTCTAACTCTTAAATATTGACTGTTGAGTCACCACCCAATGAAATTTCATCTTCTTCTTCAAATATTGTTGGTAAAACAGAACTCCAATCACAAACTTCAGAAGCTAAAATCGGTGGATAAACTTCAAAATTAAGATGATGTGCAATTTCTATATCCAGCTTTGCACTTCTAGCTGCATTAGGCATGTTTTACATAAAGTACATATGAGGAAATCCAAGAGGATATGTGGTTGACATCAAGCCGCAACATTTCCAGAAATAGTGGGTAGGTAGGTAGCTCCTAAAAAATGTGATGTTGATTTAAATGTGATAGAGCACTACTAATAGCCTACTTATCACACAACACTAACTACCAACACTAGAATAAACAATATTAAACTCAACTTTCAATTTTTTATATAAATAAATTTGCTCTAAAATATTTTGTAATTAATTTAGACGAGAGCAACACTATAGCACCTATGTACTGTCTACTCTACTTTCATTTCGTCAATCGAACAAGTAAGGAGAGAATCCAGTCATTCTCCCAAGAAGGCAGAGTAACCATAAATGTGTATACTCGAGAGTTGAGCATTTTTAATGACAAATATCTTTGCAGAATGATATTTTTAAAATGAAAACAAATTGTGAAGGACTTTTAGGCAAGACTTAAAACCAATTTTAAATTGTGTTTTGCTGTTAATTCCATAAAAACCACTAAATTGCTTTATCCGAATTAAAATTACAACACGATTTAGGCACGAAATTCAATTTATTCTGTGCATTGGATTATAATTTTTTTACTGATTTAAATGTAAACTTGAGCTCAATGTAACAAATAACTGTATTTCAAAGCGCATGTTAAAATTCATTCCAAATTAAGGAAGTTAATTTAGAAAATTGGAAGTTTTCAATATTTTATATCAGCTCTTGCCCTTGCAATTCAAAACCGCATCAAAACATACATTCACGTCGATTGTACTTGTATAACTCATTTACAATAGTCCAAGAATGGATAGTTTTGCATAGGGGTGATCTTTGCAAGATGTTTAAATTTTATCGAAAGGTATTTTTCATTAATCATACAATGTCGACTTTATAATAGCTAGTTACAATGTCCTTTCCCTGAGTAAACCGTCCAATTTCAAGGAACCAAAATTTGCCCACTAATGTACATATGATCACTAGTAATTAAATTACCATTAAATATAAGTTTCACAGCTTGCAACTAAATTCCTGTTTTAATATTCAGTAAGTAACTTTCTATGATTCAGGGTAAAATGGATAGTCTTCAGAAGTAGTTATTAAAGTAAATGGTTTATGGTTATATATTTGCTTATCTGTGATTGCCTGTTTACTATCTACCACTTATTTTAATACATAGTAAGAACTTACTAACTTCCAAATTTAAATGTGAAATTTGAACCTTCCATAAACACTTTTTGAATTTGCTTTCGAATGGCCAAAGACAAATAAAAGAAATACAACCAGAAAATGCTTCATAATCAATTTTATAGCCAAATGAGGATGTAAATTGGGCTATCAATAGGAAACCAAGAAAACAAAAATAAATTAAAATATATCAGTCCACTTCTTGTGCATTGCCTTGTAATTTTGTACTTCAAATTACAGTTGTCCACTACTTCCATCATAACTGTTTATAAATGCAGCAATGAAATATTTAATGCATGCAATCATTCCTTTTACTGTATCCTTTTTCAAAACCAAGTATAAACTTCAATATAGACCGTGGAAGAAGCATTATTTTTTTAAATCGTAAATTTCAGTAATCATGCATCATTGACGTTATAATGTCAATTTTTGTCATTCAAAGAAATAAACGTTTGACATTTATACTTGCTCAAAATTACATGCATGATAAATAAAAAGTTGATGTACTTAAGGTATTACTTTTTTACCTGGTAATTTAAGTAATTACCATACCATACTGTTGTTGGTTAAATATTTGTTTCTTCGTGGATTTTATTATTTATGTAATTACGGATTGACGGATTGACGGATTGCCAGTTATTTAAAATTATAATGTATACTCAATGATTTCTAAATTTTTATAGTTTTCATAAGTACCAGGAATAATTTTAAACTGGGAATTGAATCTTGCTTAATGTTTGCATTTAGTTTAAACAAAAATCCATTCCTGACTGCTTGCTGAGAAAATTTTTATTGGAGCCTTCTCCTGGTTATAGAAGAGTCATATTTGGTGTTCATTAAGGCGGATCGTTATTGATCGAATAGTAAGTACCCATATTATACGTTGGCTTACAAGAGGAAAAAAGATAGATAGCAACTTTGTGAGGTTTTACAGCCATTAGCTAAGGGTAAAAAACGTTGTTATAAAAAAGGTGCTTACATCAATACGCTTTTCGATTGAATTGTAATTTTGTAGCCCACTTTTAAACTACCGCCATAATCATAGTTTCTGAATGCATGATAGATTTTTTTAGTTTATGTTATAATTCCTTTAAACGTATGGTTTTGTAAATTTAAAGACTAAACTTCAACGAACCATTATATTAAATTTAAAGGACATTTACGTTCAGTTTAAAAAGCTTGTCCAATGAGTTCTCATATCGGAATTTTCTGCTTAAGAATTGAATCATTACCGATACCCATAAACTGAAATACATTTCCAGGATATTTGTAGCTGAAGTACTCTCTTTTAAAATGCTAAGCCAGCGTTTTTACTATTTGTTTCGGATGGAACTCTCCTACACTTACATTTTAGGAGCAAGTCCATTCCTCTGGGATCAAGAAAAGAAGCTCATGTACACCTCAAAGAGTTCCATGGTTCGCTACCTTTGTCTTTACATTCCTTTCGTCATTTTTTACACTATGTTCGCCACCATTCAAGTCATCCGTCTAAGCAATGCTGGGCTAAACAATCAGGTCCAGTTCCAGTTCCTTCTCGCAATGATGGCTGCCAGTTATTTGTGCTCTATACTCGCTTTTTTGTTTTTATGGAAACATCAAAACATTTGCATTATTCTCACATCTTTTTTCCATTTTCTGGACAAATTTCATCGTAATTTTCTTCCTACGTTTGACGCGAAGGTGAATTATTTCAACCGCATATTTGACATCTTAACCCTACTTCTTTGTATTTTCCTACCAGGAACTGGATTTCTTGTCAGTTGTCATGCGCTTTTGTTTCCACACTATCCCATCTACATGTACTCCCTTCTTTCTCCAGGATCTCCAAATATATTTGTGTTCCTTATTTCCTGTGTTATCTGGTTCCTCACAATATTCAAGGTTTTTGCAAACCTCCTTACAACTGTTATCTTCGTATTTGTAGCTTTAACCTACTTTTACATCATTCTTACCGAGCTTGTATGCTCTCGATTAAAATCTGGAAACCAGAAATTCTGGTCACCAATTGCTTCAGATAAGCTTCGACAATTCAACATCATTCTAAAGATGTATCGACAAGCGGAACTTCTATTGACGCTTGCAATGGACACTATTGGAGTTTTTATCATTCCTGTGCAAACCGCCGTCACAAATTGCCTTCTCTACTGCAATTTTACCTTGATAAGACATCATACCTCAATGGATATTTTCACCGCTGGTGTTATGGCCATCTTTTCCGTTTTATTTGCCAGCAGTCTCATAATCCTTCTTCATGTCTCAGGAGCCTTTTACTCTCAAGGGAGGAGAATATTGAAATCTCTGAAAAATAAGGATTGGGGATCGAAACACAGAAATAAACAAATGAAAAAGTTTGTCAAGTCGTGCAAGCCTTTGTATATAGGCTACAAAAGGGTATACATAATCAAAAAAATTAGTGTTCTCAAAGCATTGAAAGCTGTGAGTAGGGGTACATTTAGGGCTTTGCTAGCAGTCAAAAAATAATTCATTTTAAATGATATCCAGCAAATTAAAGTGAAATCCAGTGGGATTACAAGTAATTTGTTTGTAAAGCACCTACATACACAGCGCTGTGCAATAGAGTAAAGATTTGCTTTAAACATTGATAAATGTTGGAAATATTAAATATTAATAATAAAAAGAGGTAGCCAGTTGACATATATTTCAAATTTGTAATGATTATTAGTTGATGAAAGTAATTTAATAACAATTACGATATGCCATAACCTTAAAGATAACCATCTAGATAAACTGTGTCATTTATGGAAGTTTTCTTAATAAAATAGTACTTTTAATTCTTCAAAGCTTGGTTGCTTTGTGGTTTTTTCTTGTTGCCATAACATATGAACCCATGAAAAACATTGAACTATATTCTAATTTGGTTTTAATGGCACGATGACAAAATGAATTAATACCTACAACTTTTTGATTTAGAATCTATCATACGAACTAATAATAAAAATTGCTCCCTGCAACAATTCTCTTTTATTCAGAGAGTTACTGAATGAAACAAACTAAATCAACAAAAAATTGCAGGTTGATTATTGGAAAAGGGTGCATTTGAAAGCTTAAAATATTATTTATAAGCCCCCCAAGTTATTCAATAGAACGGATGCACAATAATGCATGAGATTCTTACGCTCACAATAATTTACAGATGATTAACTCAGGATTGACATTCCTGTAACTGCTTTTGCAAGGACTTTAGTCACTGGTATGGCATCGCATAATAGAGTAAAAAAGTAGAAGAAGCACTGTCAGATTTTGAGTGGTCAACAAGCATAAATATGGTGTGACATCTAAATTTTCACGTGACTGTTTTGACAATCCCGTATCCTCAATTTGTAAGAGTTTTCTATGTTCATCAGAATGCTAAAAAGTTCACTCACAATGGAAGCAATTGTGCAAAATTTTAAAATGCTCAGTTATGTACTTTTGTTTTAAATAATTTTATTTTAATCTCATAATGTGAGAGTAAAAGTTATTATTACAAATTATAGTGAGTTTATTTATTATAATCAATTTTTATAGTTTAACAAATTAATGTGTATCGGAATTCACTACTAGGAGAAT
>JAHZNA010003758.1:0-25516 GCA_027743935.1 Sinodicranocentrus sp. ZH6 | reverse complement strand
TCCCCTAGTTCCTCCCCTGTTTCGGCTCACTGTCAGCCAGAAAAAAACGAAATCTTCTTTTCCAGAAAAAATGGCAATGACACTGACTGAGAAGATATAAGCACAATCACGAGGAGCTTTTCCTTGAAGAATCTGAACTACTTTTTTTTTGATTCTCTAGGATATCATGTATATCGTTTTATGATACATAAAGGACCATGTGGAATGTGATATGCAGTGGTGTTCCTGAGAATACACAAAAATCTTGGATGTTATACTTTTACAAATTCGACTTTTACAAGGAAGAGGAAGGGAGATGTGCAAGCTTTAGAAATGTGACAAAAAAGACAGTCCTTCTGACTAAGCAAGTGGAGATAGGACATATACCTTTCCTGATATGGTATCAGCAACAGCAGCAGTATTCCAATGGATGTGGATGGAATTCAGATCCTCCGAATGTTTTCTCTCTCTCTCTCTAGTAGGCATAAGCCATACATTGTACTTGCTATTTTCATACATTTCTTTCTTTCTCTGACTGTGTCTCTGTGAGCACTCACTCTTCTCCACGTCATTATTATGCTTAGTGAATATCCTGTATATGGACAAGTTCTCAACAGATTCTTTTTCTTTTCTCCTTTGGTCGAAAGAAAGAACCTGGTATGGATATACTCTCAAGGGAGCTCCACTTTCTTCTTAAGGACATCCGTTTGCCTTTCCTTTCAAGAAGAGGGAAAAAAATCTTGCAATGCATGCCATTCCCGTCATCGTTGAGAAAAAGCACTTCATACTTTTCCCTTCTTTTCTCATATATATCTACAAAGAATGATACATACATATGTACAACAACGAAAACACTATATGAGCTTGTACGTTCTACTAGTTTTACATGATGTAGCCCATAGGATGAGTATTTTGTACGAAGTAGTTTGGAAAAGCCTGAAGAAATAGATTCTTCAAAGTAGATCATCTACAAATTTCCTGTCTTTTCCAGCTACCCTTTTTCCTCTCCTCATGCAACGCCATGCCACGCCACTTCGAAGAGAAAAAAAAACTTTACAAGTGTGCTTGTAAGTATTTCTGTGTTCTTTTTTTCCCGAAACCTTTCCAAACTGTGTCTATGTGCATTGCGAGTCCGCATGAAAGAATGCAGAAAATTCCGGGTTTGAGCCGGATTCGCGAAAAAAAACTCGGCTCAATGCTTTCTCTATAAAAAATGAAGCATGATGGTTGTTTTGTCGCTGTATTGGGTGGTCAATTCATACAAAAAAGATTTTAGGGTGCTTCTTTTTTCAAGAGGGTAAAGAAGGGACTAGAGAAAAAAGCTGGTTTAAACGAGAAAATCTTATGTTGGTTGTTTCTCTCGTTCCTGACCGGAAAGTTTTTTGACCGTGGCTGGGATGGATGACGGAATGGAAGAGTGATGTTGTGGTATATTACATGGCTTGCTGCTATACACGTACAATCTGAAAGTTACAACGTAGCAGAATTTTTTCCCTCTTTTGGAAGTTCGCCTACCTAGATGGTATATTATGCTATGCTGTGGTAAAGTAGTGAGTAAAAAAGCATGTGTAGAGTTAGTTTTGGCAGGGTTAGAGTTTGCCAGTGGGTAAAATGCTGGAGAAACGGAGATATGATGTAGAGGAAAGTGACCCATAGTGTAAATATGGGTGTCTGGTATTGCCATTACCACCATTGGGGAATTCAGGTCACGATGAGCCCTCACAGAGAAAAAAGTGCTCATATGAAAGTGAGTGATCTCGACAAGTCTTTAGGATATGGTGGTGGTGCGTGTATGAGACTTGATGTTTCCCATGGAGAAAAGTGCGTAGTTGATAAGAGAGGGGAATGGGACCGAGCTAAAAAATCTCATCAGTGAAAAGATTGAGATGTAAATGTCTGTATATGTATAGGGTTTTGTGGTGACTAGGACTTTTAAAAAATTTCATAAAGGGTTTCAAGAGTTTAAGAATGCGTATGCTAGACTTAAAAAGGTCCCTATATATAACGGCAAAGGATATCAGGTCAACGTCACTTACACACACTTTCGGATTATCTAAAAGGGAAAGAAGTATATGTAGATTCTGCGCATGATGACGGAGTTGGGTGGCTAGAAGGGTTCTTCGGTTTTTGAAGTAGCTAAATAAACTTGGCAAACTTTATGAGCTTTGAGTTTGAGCTCTCATCAACTTTAACACAGAAACGGATGTGTGATCATGTAAATTTGCAAAATAAAGTCTAAATGTTGTTCTTTTTCTACCAAAGAACTTCCTTAGTGCTATAGTGCTTATCGGTTGCAGAAGCACACTTAGCCAACAAAGGATAATATTAATTGATCTAACGAGGACACCAATGATTATTATGTTTTATTCATCAAATCATCTTGGTAGTAAATTCCATTACAATCATTAGTCGATCCAAAAATCAACATCGATTGATACATCCCCATTACAGCATGTACGCAATGGTACGCATGTCCTAAACAGGAAAAATAAGTTCTGCTTCTCTGCTTTAGGAAGATGACGGCAGCCTACTTGATGTTTAATTTCCTGTAAAGGAATCAGTGAAAATATGACCATTGCTTACGGTCCAGCAATCACATCCTTTTCTCACTTTCTCCCTCCCCACTCACACAATATAGAAGAATCAGGAGAAAAAAGTATACTTTTTATGATCCTAATGTGACATAACAAAATATCTTTTTTACGCATCTCGAACTCACTCACGCATCTCTCGGGTCAGTGGCCAGATCAGTGCACCATACCAAGTATATTGCCCATAACTCAAAAAATATACTTGCTCCTTTATCGAAAGAAACATAGGTGTATTTTTTGTATGAAAACGATGACATCTCTGGCATTACTTCACTCTCAACTTGAAATACAAGAGGGGACATGATATCGTTGTAAAAATGGAGACATAAAAATCCTTGCCTTTTTTATCCATCCCGACCAGGACAGGACACGAGAGGTAAAACATTTTAGAGCTTAAAAAATCCCGATTTGAGAGGGAAAGTGCTCTTCTCAGGTTTTTCGCTTGTTCCATCTGTAAAAAAGTATCACTAGGAATGCAACGGAAAATTGGAGTACATCAAGGTATAGAGGAAGGTAGACCTTCAAGTGGCAATAACAAAGTGCTCTCACCCGAAATGTTTATGAGGCTTGAGGAAGCACTCCTGAAAAACGTACCGGTTCTGTATGCCACCATCCAACCAGAGCAAATAAGTGCACACAAAAAACAGTTTTTCTTCTTCTCCTCTTGTGCAACTGATACAAGAGAGAACGACCTTCCATAAAGTGCTTACTTTACACAACGATGAAATATGAAAAAGGATATCCTTTTTCGCCACTGGTCAGCGGAAATAGCGTTTTGCTGTTGGTGCACTCAAAAAATCATATACATAAATTCTTAACATGAAACATACTAGAGTCTAGTGGCATTTTCAAATATTTGTTCCAGGATGCTGTGTATAGGCGGCTATTACTCGAGAAGAAAGTTTTCCTGTTTGCTTGTCCAAGTGAGAGAGAGAAAACGTTATAAATTTTATTTTCAGAAAGGTATCTACGTATAATGTTCCATTATAATATTTGAGTTTTCAACTTTATCGATACACTCCTTCATTGAGGGAGTGAAAGGAGGAAAATCACAATTGAAATGGACAGGGTGGAGGAAATGGCTAGAGAATATTCATGACTTTTGCCCACTCTTGATCAAACGTTTTCATACACGACGATGTGAAAAGGGAAAATGTGGGAAATCGATGAAATGATTCCCGGAACTTGTTCTCTCAAAAAAACCAACATGATTTTTGGATTCTTAACGGAAATTAGAAAACCGAGGGAAATTCTCCAATACGAAAGTTGAGACATTTACTGTCTCCTTCATAGAGGAAAAATATGCCTACTGGACTTTAACTCTCCATTAGGCGGCTTGACTCCAGCTCATTTAATGAAGCAATCAAGTTTGCCTAACCAGCCGGCAGTAGGGAAACCGCTATATCATCATCCCTAATCCCGCTTTTCGTGAGAGTTCAAAGAACTATATTTTTTCGACAGCTAGTTCTGTTGAAAAAAGGGGAGAGAGACAGAGAAAGGAAGTTGGTAATAATGGAAAAGCCATTGCATTGTTGACATAATTATTGTAGTGGTGTCCTAGTCATTTTCTTTTTCTCGAGAAAAGCACCCTATAGAAGAGAACCAGTATTAACTTTTCTCATTCGTTTTGTCTTCCTCCTTGCATTGGTAGACGGCGTGATACTGGTACGGAATTAACGGAATCAGGGAAGAAGAAAAATACTTACGAAAAGACAAAAAAGTTTGGTTTTTCGTCAGCACACAAGAAACACAAAGAGGGGTCATTGCTGGTTAGCGGTTGGAAAAGCTCAACTCCATTTTATAACCATTTAGCACCGCCATTTGCATCGTAAAGTAAATAGACTGTGAATTGGGAGAAAAGAGGAGTCACAAAAATGGAAAGGAAACGGGAAAGATGGAGAAGTTACACATGGCCACTTGCATGGGGTGATATGTCCGAAATTCCGTATAGCATACAACGACGAGATGAGAGGAGACGAGGGACAAAGTCACAAAGGACTAATGACAACCATTAGAAGGAAACCCACAAAAGTCTCTTTATTGCAAATTGTAAGTGTTTTGCCTAATTGTGAAATGGACGCCTGGCTATATCTTCGGTTGTTATTGTGAGAGCCTTGTTTTACACCAGAGAAACAATGGGGGTTTTCTTGTGGAGGAAAACAAACTGAACACATTTTGGACATTGCATGATGTCGCGATTGGAATTTTCTATTTTTCTAACTCAATCCCACGTTTTTTTGGAAAACATGGAGGGAGGGCGAATTCAACTGAAAAGTTGGCTGAACGCAGGAGATAAATGCGAAGAATGGAAAAAGAGTTATATTATGCGCACGAGTGTTGTAACGGAAATATCCAGAATGCTTTCAAAGTACCCCTGCAGTTTTCCATTTCGTAAAGACGTAGACTGCACTCTGAGGACAATTAGCAGTTCTGCTTCTACGGGGAGTAAAGAGTAGAGTTTTTTTTAAAAAAAGATTTTGTCCTCGATGTTCATTTCCAGGTTGAATTTAAGCTTTGGTATTAGTGGCAAACTGGAATGCTCAAGTAATACTCTTTGTGTCGAATGATTTTCTTGGAGTCTTTAATTTTAAGAGGATTATTGAATCCCAAAGTGCAACTTTGCTATTTCCTTTGGACTCTACAACGTCTGTGCATTAAACATCAAAAACTCCAAAACTTTCCACTTAAGCATACCCCCTAAGTAGATTTCTGTTTGTGGTTCCAAGGAATACTACGCTTGTAGCCAATTATTGAACTTCACTCAATCTCAAAACATTTGCCGGAAGCTTGCATAAAAAACAAGGGGATTGCGGTGGAAAACGCTCGGCATGACTTTAAAATTGATGATGGATTTTTACATGTGTAACCCGGCAGTCCTGGCAAGGATTTTATGTAATGGCGTACCGCATAAAAATCCAATTTCTGACATTTCACCCACTTATTCTGAATTTCAACTACAATATCGACAAAGTTTTTTTTAAAGTTTTATTTCACATCCAATCTTACTCCGGCTCCACCCTTTTCATTTAACAAGGCGCTAATTGACTGCTTTTCCGAGGAGTATACGTTACTTCATGGTGGAATACTGTCATGAAGATTTTTTAGGATTGAAGTTGAAAAGACACTTTTTGATTTTATAATCCCTTGCCAAAATATTTTGTCTTTGCCCTCATTAAACCTTGTAAAAACTCAAGCTGACAGGAATCCTGTGAAATATTTTGTTACGCAAATTTGTCGCCAAGATCGCAAAAGTTATTACATCTCCTGTCTTTGATCGTCCGTATAGAAATATGCACTGCTTTAACTCACCAGCTATTAAGGCCAATGTACTGTAATGTGCGTAACGCACTTTTTCTTGTACGCATCTCTGCTCTCACAGACATAACAACATATGTGCTTTCTTTAGCAAACAACTATTTTCTTCCGGCTCCCAGGGATACTTTTCCCATTCCTGTGATTCTTTACGATGACAAGTGTCTGCTTACAATAAGTTTTCTTGCCGAGGGTGTCAACACTTTTTCAAGAAGATCCCGGTTACTAGAGCACACAAGTGTGTAGAAACGAATGGAAAAGAGGAAACTCAATATTTCATTTCCAACCATCCTGCCATACTCATATATGTATCCACCCAAAAAAACCAAACTTGTGCGTGAGAAAAGCACAATACGATTATGCAGTTGGTAAAACAAAAAAAAAGCCACACACACTCACGCAACACAATCCCGTTTTTGATAAGGAGAAAAAACAGCAGCAAAGAAAACATAAAACTCAGACTTCCTCATAGATGCACGTGTTTCAATGGGATTTTGTTTTTGAGAAGAGTGAAAAAAATGAAAGACGATGAGAGCAAAACATATAGCGTATCTGTATCTATATACGACGAACCCATGATGGCATGTATATGTCAAGACTGGGATTACATTTCCACTACGTGCTCGAAACAGTCGCCTCTGTCTTGGGATGCCACTTGCAAAGCCGATCCACATGCTTCCTTCGATGTAAACAAGAGGAGAGGATAACAGTAAATATCAACTTTTTGGAGAGAACTAAACTAAACTAAAAAACACTAGTAAAATACTTAAGAATGCTTAAGAAGCCCTTAAGAAAAACAGCGAAGCATTCTAAAGAATCAAAAGGAGAGAGAGAGCATCAAGTTACGCAACTCACGCACGCACACCCAACACGGAGCAGAGAAGAAGAGAGAAAATATAAAAATAATCCGCTAGTATCTCACATGCAAACTAAAGCACAATCGGAATCGTAGGATATTATGCAAAAAAAATGTTTGATTCCTTGCTTCTTTTTTTCTTCGAAGAAAAAGACAGAAGGGAAAATGTATATTCTTTTCTCGTTTCTCGGTTTCCTCAACGAGTGCATTATGTATGCAGTTATAATACTCTTTTCCTTTGATATCCTGCCACACAAAAGGAGTGAGTGAGTGGAATTGAAAGAGTGAAAGATATCTCTCGGCAGCTAGGAGGATAGAAAAGACAGAGCTTTTTTATATCCCTTTTCTGCGGTAGGTATCGATATCCACTATGGGAAAAGTGGATCTTAGCTTGGATACATATGTAATTTGCATTACATGCACACCCTTTTTTGCAAAGGGATATGATAATGTTTCATATTACGAGTGTTCACAATGAAGGCAAAAAAAGAGCTACGTTGTATTTTTCCATTCGCTGGATTCGCTCGAGGAAGAGAATTAGGTTCGACGTCAGTCAAATAGCGTTTATCTATCTAAGCTGGAAAAATACATGGAATGGAATTTGTTCACTTGCTAATTTCCATCATGCAAAGGAGAGAGACGTACTCGACGAATGATGATGACGTGACAAAGGGAATATTGAAATGGTAAGGTTTTTTCTCTAGGCTGTTTTTTTGTGAGTGGTGGAGTGGTAGTAATAGCAGACATGAAAGAAAGGAGTAATCATTCTCAATAAGTTTTATTTTTAGGGTGGGATATCATGATTGAGTTTTGCTTCTTCATACATTTTTAAAAAGAGGGAATGGATATTTTTACTACGTCAATGAAAGTGACACCTGGATTCATGAATGACGTACAGTTATACCGTCATCAATGGCTATTTCGGAAGATATTCTAATTACACTTTCTGTCTGATGTCCTTAGATAAACTATTATCATATCATTGGAGAGAGGAATTATATGCGTGTAAACATTTTACCTAATATGCTCTTGTATTTTTCTAGAATAACAATAAAATTTGACTGTAATTGCGATGATGGTGGATTTAGGTAGTTGTCATTTCGTGTTTGATGATAATAATCAAGAAAAGAAGAAAGACACCTGATAGCAGAGCCACGCACACTTGCTGCATTACTAGATATCGAAATTAAGGTTGAGGGTGAGCCACGTTAAGAACATATTCTTCAGTATTTCTCTTTGGCAGCTGAGTTACACACATGGACTGATTGTGAGTATTTATACCTTAGTACCCTAAACTTCCGTGGAAATTACGAGTGGACAAAAGTTTCCTCGAAAAGAGGAACCTCCCTCATCCATTGATATTTCCCAGGTGTCTGTTATTGAACTTTATTCAACGTTTGAATACTTTACATAAAAAGCTCTCACAAACATATGCATCCTTTAAAATAGACTATTTTCTCATTTCCCTTGAAAAATGTATAAATATCTTCCAACTCCAATAAAAACATCCAACCATTTCCGCTTTTTCCAAGAGAAACACACATCCAGTGAAAGTAGAAAAGGAAGCGAAGTTTTCCCTATTGAACTGAGTAGACATGCCATAATCTGTATAATGCATCATGACACACCAGTCCCAGCAGAAAAGCGAGTCTATTCCATTCCCTGGATTTTTCCAGTAAGATATATACCGCGATGGGGAGAATGAAGCTCCATTCCAAAGAAGATATGCGTGCACACAAAAGTATGGTAAAAGTACTCGTTTTTTTCAATGCACTACCAGGAAAAGTGTTGTCGAAGGGTGTTATGATTATTACACGTTTCTATCACCGATACGCAATAAACTACATAGCTTGGAGAAGAGCATAACTTTCCCTTAAAAAATTCTATATACAGGAAAGAAACGAGTATTATTGGTATTTTGGAAGAGACAGAGCTAGATATGCATAGCATGTGCTGCTGTTTCTGTACTGCCACTGTCACATTAATCATATTGATATACGACCTCCCATACCAACCACCGTCTATGGCCAAAAAACTACTACTATAAAAATTATCCACATCTTTTGGAAGGGAGAGAAATCTTGTCTTGTGAATACAGTTCTTTTAGTGGATCTAAACTACTTTTCCTAAACAGTCTTCCCACCATATGCACATGTGGAGATGACGAGTTCCTCCTACAAGTTCAACTCTTACGTAAACTATATACCTAAGTTTATTCCTTAAAGGAGCAAGGATACAAATACAAGGAATATTGACATTTTCTTCAAAACACCCCCCTCCTTCCAACTCAAATAGGGAGTTTAGTGGGGAGGGAAAGTGTACACAAAGCGTATACCATAATTTGCATTTCCCGAACAAGGAAATATGACAAATTAACGAGATGTCTTTGCATAAAAAATGTCGCCCAAGTTTCTAACCCTATGTGCTCACTTTCCATTCTCAAGCTTTCCTCAGAACTTATAATTGGATGTGTTTCAATAAACGGTAAACCTCGAGTGATTTTTCATGCGTGTTCTTTAACTCGAAAGGGGGAAAGAAGCTTTGTTACTCTTTAGCACGAGAGAATCACATATCTAGCCAGGAAGGAGGAATAATAATAGCAAGAGGTGAACATTTTGTCGGTACAATATGCATAGTTATACATCATCATCATCATACTTCCTTCCTTCCCATCGTCTCCTTCCTCAGAAATTATTGCATAATTGGGACTGACAGGTTGTATTATACTGGTAACATTGCATTGTCGGCTTCCAGAGGAGAAGGGGAAGAAGGAATATTTTTCCCATATGAAAAAAGAAATCTTTAAAGTCATATATCATTCTTGTGTGGAATTGCCCTTCCAGTTTGATTTTTTCCTCGTTCATTACTCCAGCATGAGGATGATTATTATGTTGATGGTTTTGTAATAGGAGTAATGCAACAAAGGACTTCTAAAGCTTATATGAAATTTTGCACTTAATGCGCGTTGGCGTTGACTGAAATAGCCAATAAATGTTGGTGCTGCCGACGGAAAGCGATTCATTCTTGGTGAAATACATTTACGATGATTTTTATGAGCGGGTGCTTTGCCTCTCTCACAAAAATGAGTACAATATGTGATGTGACATGGAGCGTGTTTAAAATGCGTACTGAAAGACGAGGGGAAATTGGCAGGGGAAGCAATAATAAGCATCGACGAGATGCGTAGCATTCGCAGAGATTTTGCTTTTCCAAAGTCAGGATTTTTTTCTCTCGAACGCTGCGATCATCGACTTTGTTTTGTTTGTAAGAGTTTTCTCTGAGTTTTCCTTTGAGAGAGGAGAACAGAGGAATTTGCTAATAGTCATGAATCATTTGCCAACCTGTCGCCTTTCAACTCTCAACCCAGATATTTCTCAGAGCGAAACAAGGAAAAAAGGCTTTACGCATATCGTACGCAAGATAAACACTATCTAATAAAAGTCTTGTCATAGAATAAGCCCACAAGGAATTTTGATTGTTCTCCTATATCGACATTATTATTAGAGAAGGAATAACTTTCCCTTGTGAATAGCATCTCTCGTTTTTGACTTTTAGGAAGTGGCAATCAATTGTGAGAATTTTTTTCACAAAATAAAAACGCCACTTTGAAAAAGCGAGATAAAGGCTGGGAAAAAAAAGAAACATTATCATTGGTTTTGGCACACTCTTAACTAGTAATTTCCTCGATTAAAAAACACAATAAAGTTGGAATGACAATTTGTAATCTTGTGGGTCGTCGCTTAGTCGGAATTTGCAATCTGCTGAGTGTGTACTCTCTCAAGTTTAAAATTATTACGAGAAGAAATAAATTGCGTTTGGGGAAAAAATGTATTTAAAAGTGGAAGCTTTTAAGTGTGTTATCATTTTGAAATGAAGAGCCAAAAGAAGCAGGATGTCAAAGAGTGACAAAAAATGAGCTCATAAATTTCCCAAACTTTTCTCACTTTTTCTTCTCTCCACCGCGGAAATGATGCCACGTGACGGGTTTCATTGTGTGTTTTTAGTCAAGGCAATTAGCTGCTTCCAGGAAGCTTAGGAAATGGAAATGAGAATGAAAAAGGGGAAGTTGTCGTTTTTTTATTGTAAGACGAATAGAAAGTTTATTGCTTTTGCAATTTCTAAACTACATTTTTTTATGTGATTTGGCAATGAAAGTGAATCTGCTTGTCAAACAGCTAAGCTTTATTCACAATGAGGGTATGTATTTTTTTAAATTGAATTTATCTTGTTACTCTTGGATTTTTTTAAGTGGGAGGATCCATGTGATGTGATAATGATATTAGGATATGTGGGATATATGATGGTATCGTGCATTGATTGGAAATACCTCCCAAATTAAATAACCTTTTGCCAATTTTACTAGAAAAATTCAAAAATTCTTGAGGTTATTTTTGGATACATTTCATACAAGATTTCAGAGCAATTTTAATTATCCACTTATTTCACCAACCAAGCCAAAGGATTCTCTACAAGGATTTGAGCTCATTTTGCATTTTAAGTTTAAAAACTAATTTGTATTGAATTCCGCTGACTTCTGCAGGAGCTAATCATGCTAGCGGAATTAATTAATCAGAGTCTTCTCCTCTTTCTCTTCGCCTTTTCCTCACTTCAAAGAAAATGAGTTAATTATCAGAGCAGGACTAATCAGAATAATAGGAAAATCCATGATGATGATGAGAATCATCAAGGCTATCATGGATGATGATGATGAAGAAGTGAAAACACATTCAAAGCTGAGCAATTCCCAGAAAAACAGATAGATTGACTTGATCACAAGAGGAAAGGCAAAAAGGAGGATAGAGAGATTTTGGAGGATGACGGAGAAAAGTGATTTTATGTCGGATAGCTACTTCCAGCCAAATTCCAGAAAACGAAACCAACCATGGAGCCGCAAATATAGAGAAATACAATGCTGCATTGTACCCTGTGTACATGTGCGTGCGTGAGAATCTCCCTTGGAAAGATGGGAAATACATAATGAATCATCACAGACTATCAAGTCATTTTACAGCTTCCATCACTTAATTAACGAAGAAATGTATATGAAAGGTCGTAAAATAAAGGGTTCAATCTCTACCAAACCACATCAGCTGGGATGAGTCCCACCACACACACCACGATAGCACACTGCACCATGTCTACAGGATGGATTTTCCACAGTAAAGAATTTTCTTTTCATTATGCATTTCTCAGAAGAGTTTCTGTGACTTGGTTCAGCTAGAAAACCACGAATTGGGTGAAATACCAGGAGAGAAAACTAGAAAAGGAGGAAAAAGTCGTGAGATTCCGAGAGAGCAAACGAGAGAAAAAAAACTTTACCCATTTCCAACTTGCTCATATGTCTTCCATTCAATTTCCGACTATTAGTCATTCCTTTCTGGTCTGAATCCGCCGTCCTTTATTACGCTCACCTATATATTGCCCAAATGAGGCTACTAATCATCATCAAAGAAATAATGGATGAGTGACTGCATCCCTAACCGTATCATTACTAGATGTGCATGCATCTTAGACATAGATGAAAACTGGGGAATCAACTTGATAAATGAAAAAGGCTTAACTCCAACGGAAAAAAGTTTTTTGACTGGTCTGTCAATCTTTAATGGAAATTCTTCTTTAGGAAAGAGACAAGGGAGTCTTGCATCGGGAAACTTAATTCCAATTCTTGGACGCGGGGTACATTCATTCAATATAAATCGTAATAAATGATGGAATGAAAGATGCACCCCATTCAAGAATCAATATATCGGCCTAGTGACTCACTTTTCAAAAGAAACGCTCACTCAACTACTTTTCCTTTTATTACTCCTTCCAGGCAAAACTTTCCTTTGCCACTCCTTATAAATATATATATTTCTGGGAAGAATAGAAGGAAATGGGAAAGCGCTGAGGGATGAAGGTTTCTAAAAGCCAATTGAATTCTATGGATGTTGCGAAAGACAAAGGGGGAGTGTGATTCCTTTCTCATTTTTATACGTAAGTAAGAAGCTCATAAATCTTTTAGATTTTTTCGCAATATTTTTCCCCATTTTGTCTTGTTTAAACAATGGTTTCGCAATCACAAATCGGCGCGAGTAAATCCATATAGGAAAATAGGGAAAAGGCATCCATTCGAAATCAAGGGGAAACCGAAAGAGATTCAGGAAAGTTTAAAGAAGCTTGTGGCATGTGAAAAACATGGGATCGGGGCGATGGAAGAATATTTTTGGAGAGGAGTAAGACAAGGTGTATTTTTTTCTAATTTCCATCCTTTTGTCTTTTAACGGATACCCTTATCCTTTCTAGCTGAAACTGAGATGATGGTATAACTACTCAAGATTTTTTTCCAGAGTGAATTTGATATAACTACGTGCGTTGTTGGAAATGAAATCTGTTCAGCCCTTCTCAGTTTAACTGCGTTGGAAGATGCAAGCTGGATAGATTGAAATTACATCAAAAGCTCCAAGTTTCCTTGCTCCTTCCAAGCAATATAATATCCCATTTTGGTATAGCTCCGCAACATTGTATTGCATTGTGTATACGATTATTGTCTTACGGCCAGCACGGGTGGAAAATGAAAGAGAGACTTGAAAGAAAATGATTCGTCTTGAGAGAAATCATGCGATTTTAAAAGGAAAAGCCGAGACAAAAGGAGAAAGTGGAGGATTTTGGCTTTCCCGTTTTTCAACACGAAACAGATTGTTTGCTACTCTGTACATGGGAGCCTTTCCAGAGGAAAATCTCAGCAGTCTAGATGCATACATACATTTTTTATATATTTTGTACATAAGATTAAATGATTTTCCCTTTCTCATCATATTATGGATGTATATAGCATTAGAAAGGAATGTGTGAGCAAGAGAAGCTTGATGAAGGTACAAGAGTAGATGGATTTATAAGCGTTTTGTTATCAGCACCGTTTTTAGGTAGACTCTACTTTTTCCCAGGTTCTGGAAAATTCTGTAATGAAAGAGAAATATAAAATGGAATAGTTCACCGCCGAGGTATTCTCAGTCGAAAAGCTTCTCTCCCACTAGAACACGGGAGTGTTATCAAAAAAAGAAGGAAAAAGCAAGAATATGCGAGTGTGGCGATGGGAAATTTTCGCCGACCTATTTTCCACTTGAGAAAATACAATCTGCACAAAAGCGACATGATGACGGGCTACTATGAAACGTTCTATTCAGAGGGGAAGCAGAACACACATATTTATTCTGAAGGAGTCCCACTATAATATGTATATTGGAATGTTTAGGGATGGAAATACGAAAGAAAAAGTAGTAAAACTATGTGGATCATTTTGGCTGATCGCATAATAATTTACAAAAGGGAGAGCGAGTAAAAGAGAGAGAGAGATGAGGAGAAAAAGGGTGATAGGATTCTCCTTCTGGAGCTTATGGCTATGAATCCTGGGAAGATGGAGAGATGGGAAAGTGTAATTTTTTGTAGTGGAATTTTCTACATGAAAAAAGAATGGAATACTGGGAATATATCTTATTTTGACGAATATATATTTTTCCTTCAGGATTTCCAAGAGAAATTTCTTTTTTGAGTTAGTTAGGCAAAAAGAGAGAGAGAATAGTGGAGAGAAGATGTGATTAGGATGCTAGGCCAAGTTATGATAGGAAATACATGATTTTCTCCACTTGAGTTTGTTTTGCATGATCAAAAGGGAATTTCTAATCTTCTCTCTTTGTGTTCAATTTAATTTTGATAGCATACCCAGAGATAGACCAGGATGAGGAGATATTCTATGCATACTTTATTTCTTTGCTTTAAATTGAACATCTTTTGTCGAGAGATCTATTCCCTGCTTCCGGATACTAGATAACTTTCCGGCGGAATGTTTGCATTGAGTTGAGCAAGTGAGCAGAAAAAGTTTGAGGAATAGAGGATATCAATTCCCGTAGGTCTCTTGTGAAGTGAACTAATCTGGAAAAAATAGATTACTAGTTTTGACAGAGGATGAAAGCATTGTCTGGAAAAACAGGGAAACAACTAGAGCAGCTGATATTCATTCATCTCTGGTGGCCTTGTGAAATTTCGTAGACTTCCGAAAACTCTTCCGGGAACGTGTAATAGCACACACACAGGAAATTATTCGTTTGCTTACGTTAGCGAAATCAAATTAGCAAAGGAATTCGTTTTTGAGAATATTCATATCAAATTCATGTTTTCCCTTTTGCATAATCACGTCAAAGAATTGAGCAACTTATGTTAAACTTAAACTCTGTTACAATGTTTATTTTATCAAGTTAAAATTGTATGAATAACTAGATTGGTACATTCAATTGCAGAGTATACGCATCTCAACTTCTATCCATGTTTGCATCTTTTATTCCAGGTGTGTACTAAATGAAAAACACGGGAATTTTTCATGTTATATTATTAAGGTCATCATCCCATCATCTATTCCAGTCCCATTGTTTCCTCTTTGAAAAAGAAAGTGTATGTAAAAGTATGCAAAAACGATTTTTTTCTTCCCAACTAGCTACGTCCCATGATTCGAGATGACGGTGATGCTAACACATGGAAGCAAGTTTTTGGTGAGAATTTATGCTACTTAAAGTTCAAGAGGTTATCCCAGAGTAACAATGTGGCTAGCTCGTTAATACAAAAAAGTTGGTAATATATCTCCCGCTTATTAAAGGGACTGCCTAATAGATGGCAATAATAATGTAACAAGGAGATATTACACGAGATTACAAAAGAGGATTGTGATCCTGTTAGCACATCCCTTTTCTCAGAGAAAAACCGCATTTCCTATCTGTACTCTTGTTATACTCCAAGATGATGCACCATGTGATGATAATGTTCCTTGTGGATGAGCTACGCGTGCAATTTTTCCTCTGCAGAATATCCCAAGAATATGATGGTCATGATTATGGTAGACAAGATGGAGTACACAAAATTTGTAGTGATGATGATGACAATAATGGGCTCGTGAATGAATTGGAAACATACTTTGTCCTCGCTCTACAGCCCTTTCCCAGGCTAGTGTTGTGCTAAGCCATTATTATTAGCGAAAACGTGAGTGTATATAGGACATTTTATGCATAGGTATGCAAACTTGTGTCAACTTTTGTCGACAAGAAAAGTAAAAGTGATGTGATGAAAAGTTTTGCACAAGGAAAAAGACTACTTTTCTACTAACACACGCTCATACACATTACCTCATAAAGGGAATGAACGACAGGGATAATGCTACTTTTCCCAGAATGAAAATGAGGCGACAACACCGATTATTATTTTCAAACTCTGCACTTGTTATCCTCCATGATATCCCCTCTTATATGAATGTGTACCTTAAGAATTGAATAGAAAAGTGGGAGCATAATGTTCACCTAGATTGCATTTCCTTCCTACATCGTGTATTCACTAAAGAGACAAAGGCAAGTACACGATTTCAGTAACGGCTTTGCCAAAGACAAAGGAATTTTAGGAGACTGGAATGCACGAGTGTTAAAGGAGAAGAGTTCACCTCATCATGTGATCCACCTCAGGTCTGTGTGTGTGTGCGGTTCTCCAGCTTTTTGCTTCTCACTCTCTCTCTCTCTCTCTCTCTCTCTCTCTCTCTCTCTTTCAGTAACAAACGAAAACTTCCACTTTACTTCCCAATAATAATGAGGATGATAAATAAAAGTGTAAAGTGGGACTGGAATGGATTACTTGTGAGTATGTAACCTCAGCTAGGGTAAAGTACATATCGTTATTATAAGGAATTGTTGTAATAGTATATCCTATATTAGGAAATTATTTGACATGGGAGGTATTTTGCTGGTTGAATTGAACAAAGAGAGAGGGGTTTTATACGGGAACATGTGTAGTTTTGGTGGAAAATGCATTCCCCGCAGTTTCGCCAGTACCACTTCCAGTGTATTATACAGATGACGGTGTTTTATTGTAGAACTATTATCGTGGATTATGGAAAACTTGTTTGTTAGCAAGGCTTTAAGTAAACGTATGTGTGTTTACATCCCTCCAGGTTTATTTCGAATATTGTCCTTGAAATACTTCTTGCTCGTTTGTTCCCATTTCGTAAAAGAGGAGTATGTAGTTTTACCATTTCGTAATGCCATTGCCCCCACACTCTCTCAAATATTTCACCAGCTCAATAATAACTCTTTGAAATATTGCCCATTTCACAAGTTGTCAATGGAAAGCTTGTTCCATGGTGAGATTCATGTATGTGTTGGGTCTAATAAATGCAACTCGGAATCCTGCACGAGGATTTCTAGGAAGGAAATTCAAACAACAATGATAACAATGCTGGAGCTCTCTTGCTGCAGGATAATGCGAGCATTTGGGAAGAATGCATTCCTTCCTAGGCGAGAGCGGGGCTGTATGCAAAGCAATAAAAGGAAAGCGATTGACATGCATAAAATATCGAGGAATCTTGCACTTTTTGGGATAACTTTACACATCCACTTTGCATAAATAGATGATCATAGTATGTTACGACGCCAGGCACACCAACTGGGGTATTCTGTTTTGTTGCAGATAATGTCATAGTAAAGGAATTTCTGCATTTGTGGACTTGCTAGAAGCGTTAACTTTGATTTTAGTTTGACAACAATTATAAAATAGAGGTGATTGACACAAAAACAAGTAATATTGAGTAGACTGACTGCATAGGCCGAGTCTTTTATCATTATCAGTGTGCGTGGTTTACTACCGCGATTGTATTGGGTCCGAATTACATGCATCGGGTAATACCCGTAATGGATCTACATTCGTGCGGTGATAAGTTTAAGTCAAATAAATACAACATGAGCGCTTACCTTAATTAACCGTAGGGGTTGGGAAATGTAAGTTATCTTCTGTCCTGAAATGAGAAACAAAGCATGCAATCAATACATGTAAATTCATTAAGCCTAAAATTATACATTTTTCGAACTCTATAAATTATTAACTCACTCTTCCACAATTAAATCCCTTTGCAAATTATTTCCATCTTAATTTACACACTTTTTAAAAACATTTACCTCCCCTATAATTAACCTATATAAATTTTAAATTATTGTGTGACCTAAATAAACATTGAGCTTGGCGCAGACGAAAACGGGAATTCTTCTTCCACCCACAAACTCCTTAGCTGTAAATGCGGTAGTAATGTTATATAATACGCTAACATTTTCACTATAAAAATTCTCAACCAACACAAACGTCTATAGTGTATTTGAGCAGACTTAGATAGTTATGTACTTTGAGCATTATTAAAACAGTTGTCGCATTTACAAAAGACCTACGACAACTGTAGTCTATTTTTCCTTCCTTGAACAGAGCAATTAATTTTTTCCGAAAACTTTTTAAATAGAACATAGGCATTTCCACAAATATCTCTTTGTCAGTTTTCTTCCTCCTCCGCGACTGGAAGCGTAAAACTACTTACATACATTTCACCAGGCAGCTCTCCCAGTCACGGATAATTATTTTTTTCCTTGCAACTTTGCAAATTGTGTTTGTAATTTAAAGGACCAAATGAACTTGTTCCTTCTCTCCTTTTCTCTCTCCAGCAGTTTCTTTTCCAAGAGAGGAGCACTCTTTTGGGCGATTGTTTCGCATCCTATTAAGATTTTAAAGAGTAAATTGTTCCCTAATTTGTATCCCATTTTGGAAGACAGACATACCAATATATGTCTCGTCGTATTCAGAAAGTTCTACAAGTACCTATACTCCTTACACTCTCCAGCATCTGTGCAGATATTGTTCTCCAGCTTGAGTTCAAACAAAAGATGAACACGAGAGATAACCTTTTTATTAGTGTTCAGAGACCGACTAATGGAACAGCAGGCTACCAAACAACTTCCTTTTTTTCCACTTTCCAACTTGACATTCCGCCCTTTCCCTTTCATCAGAGAGGAAGAGAGAAAAATTACTCAACTTTACTCCTCTCTCGTTGTCCTCCATCTTGGAAGATGAGAAAAAAGACAAGAGATATAAGAGTCGTCGGGAGGGAAAGAAAAAGTGAAGAAGTAATTACGAGCGAGTTGCTCCTGACCCGCCCATGTATCATATTAGCTGACTCTTTGGCCCATTTTATGAGAAAGAAAAAAGTAAACTGATTCTCTTGTCTCGTTTTCTTGTCTTGTCACGGCCGACTGTTGCTATAAGTAAGGAATACAAGCTTGTAATAATATTCTTCTGTTGGGTCTTGTTTGTCCAAGTTTTTTTCTGGATGTTTCCTTCAGAAAAATGATGATGAAGGGAGAACACATATTACTTTCCCGTTTTTGTTATTCTTCGTCTAGGAATTCATTTTCTCGAAGAGAAAAAGAGCTGAGCAATCTGCTCATTATGATGATTATGAGGATGATTATGTTTGTGGCTTTTTTATTCCCAGTAGGTGGCTTCTCTACTGTCTTTATATGACATTTTGTTCTGTCAACAGGATTATTTTTCTAGAGGAAAAACAACAACAAAATGTTTCATTTAAGAGATATACGATACGTTAACAACTCGAGACATTTTTCGGGATATATTTTGACGTTGGAATTTACTAAGTAGAATCTCTAGGAGAAAAATAATTGGATATGATGAACGCTTTTAGTCCTGTTTTTTCCCGTTGTTACGTTAGTAGTATTTTCTGATACGGCTGAAGATGGTAAAGAATTTTCAAAGTTTTAATTCAATAGTCATTTATTGGTTTTTGACGTCCACAATGTATATTTATTACTTTTGAATAGTTATCGCCTTGAGTAGGTGTTGGAACTGAGCAAAGTTAAACAAAAATCATCAATGAGCAAATAGAACACTACTCCATTGTCATTTGAAGGAAGGCCACTGACCCTTGGAAAGGTGTCTATTAATTTCCCCCAAAATGAGTACTCATTTCCACCAGGCACAAAAAGTAATAGCAATAAATGACTCTGGAGCTTGTTCTGGTCACATTGGTATCCGCACAGGTCACACAATGTGCGTAAGAATCTTTTACTCAATTCTAGTAACGACCACTGGCTCCATATAACAGCTATATAGATTGCATTGCTAATAGCGGGGAAATACTAGAGGGGAAAAGTTTTTTTCTTCTCTTCACTCGTGTGTGTGTATACTGACATGGAGAGAAGAAGAAAATGGTGATCACGAGTTGAGAATTGTGATGTGATAGGGCTACTTTCTCCTGATCATCATGATCACTTTGAAGATGACGGAGAAAGCGTCCAAGCTACTTGAGATGCTGGGAATGTACAAGCACACACGGATGGACGGACAGTCGAGGGAAATCTATCTGAATATAAGAAACTCTTTTGCTAAGGTTGTTGCCACCAGCAAACTACAAGCGAAGAAGTAATATTAGTGTATTCTCTTCTGGAATTCTCATTCTCTCTCTCAGTGCATATAGCTTTTTTATATTCTTTCAACCTCCTTGTTTCTTTATAAGAGAGAAAAGAAGCTCATGCTGGGAGAGTATGAAACTTTGAGCCAAGAAGGAGGAAAACGAGAGAGAAATATTCAGTGGAGGGAACATCGAAGGGAAATTGATAAATATAAAGAGAGTCAAGTGCAACATAGGGATGCATAAGGGAAAGAGAGGAAAGTGGATGTGAAGGACAGTTTTCTTCCTTTGGCTCATCTTATCTCTCCCAATTTCTCACGCACGACCACCAATAGCCCATTCCCAGGGAGGAAGGGAGCACTCCTTTAATCCATTAGCCAAAATCACATGACATCCGTTCCCAGTGTGTGCCACATAGAAAGAAAAGAAATATATAGACTGGCCACGTATTCGCTCCAAGCTAGTCCAGCCAAGTGAATAAAATCTTGCTCTTTTTTGTGCAAATAGAGCAACTAAATTCAATGGACTTGAATGATTCTCACAAAAGTGGCGGAGATAGGACACGCTCACTTTCATTATTGCATATCGACAAGAGGAAAACCAAAGAATGTAGGACAGCACAAGGAAACCCAAAAGTTGTGAGGAAAGAGGGATATAATACAAGAGAAGAAAAAATTAATCCCGCATCTTACAAGAACTATCTCCGTCCTCTCCACTGCATTTAACATTATCTTTACAACTCCATGCAAAATTCTAACGGGCTACTAGATACAAAATGAATAGAGCCCTGATTTCCCTTTTCTCCAAAGTCAATACAAAACTCGAGTAGAATGAAATCCCTCTTTTCATATTAATTCTAGCGGGGTAAACGGGAAGTTGAATGAAATCCGACAAAATAATGAATGAATGCGTAATGGAATTGTATACTGGCCTACATATTCATGTCCCTTTTTGGAAGTGAATTAGTTGCAATTTGAGAAAATAGGGGAAGCATGACAAATCCAAAATATGGAAAAGGCAGCTGTGTTCATTTGGTGGAAAAAAGGTCGATAAAGAAATTCCTTAGAATTGGCATATTCCAGAGAGAAATTGGAATTATGTATTGACTCCTTTGGATATTTTTAATGATAGGAGAAAACTTTCTCCTGTTGTGTATTTGTATACTTCCCTTTGTATTAATATCACTTTGCAGAAGAAAAAAGAGTTTTCTCGAGACAAAACTTGCGAGAAAACGGGTCCATTTATTTCTCTATTGAGGTTTTACTCGTAGTCATGCTAAAAACTAGGAAATAACTAGGAAAGCAAGTGCATCATGTTTAACGAAAGTTGGATGCTGTAGTCAGCAAAAATTTTCTTTCTGTTTTCTCTCTTTTTTCCTCTCTACCCATTTTATACCCAGGTTGGGAAGGGAGTCTCCATTCCAAACACGATTTTTGCCCCATGCTCCCGCAACTTTAGAGATGTACGTTGAAAACGTGCGTTTCCTCTACCCCTCATTGTTTTTATCCTCAACCCACAAAACTTCTTCATATGTAGGTTTTTTTTGTCGTGGAAAAAAACTTACAATATGAAGTAGGGGAATATGGTGTTGTGATAAAAAAACAGCTTGTTCCGTATCCCTTGTTTTTAAGTAACCAACCAGCATAGTTTCTCCAGTGGCCCTATTATGCAACACAATGCAATTTCTTAGATGGCCTTTAAAACTCTAGAGATATGACCATTTTCCAGTTGGTATAATAGCCAGTTGAGAATTTGCAAGGAGGAAAAGGAACAACGCAAAACTCTATCAAAAGCATGCCCACACGTATATAAAACACTTCTATTTTTAAAGAGAAGGCAAGACGCAAAAGAAAAAAAAAACTTTAACGAAGATGAATTTAGTTTTTTCATAAAGTAGAGCTTTCTCCCACCCTCACGTAAAACAACCTACGTGGATTATACATTATACTTCTACTGGAAAACAACATTGTTGCTTATTCAATGTAGTCAACTTTTTTTTGAAAAGAGAGGTGCGGTGGTGGAGCATCAAACAGGGAAAGTAGTTAGCATTTTCTTATTTTTTACTATCTTTTCTTTAAGTGGCAATAAGGGACTTTAGTCTGGTGAGATGCTTTGGCTTTTTCTGTAAAAAGCAAACTTTGTTGCAAAAAATGGCTCCCTACTCATATTCAACTTTTTATGCATTATATCATTTTCCTCCTCGTTTCTTCTCGATAAAAAACTGATCAAAAATGCAAGAGCTCCTTTTTTCTAGATGGGGAACCAACACCCAGGAGAAAGTGCACGTTTGGAGAAAATAACATATTTTTGCTACACTACTGCATATACCAAAATATGAAAAGGTACAGAAAAAACGAAATAGTTTCTCTAAAAAAACCCCACGTCGAAAAAGAAACACAACAGGAGTTATAGGTATTCTACAAGAGGAAAAACTCCTTGCCAAAAAAATTGTTTCTTTAGTTGTCAGTTTCAGAGGAATTTCCTGACGTGAAGCTGAAATAGTATAAAAAACTGTGCAAGTCACCCTTCCCTCTCCTTATATCTGTAGGCGGGGGGAAAATGAAGGGAAATGAAGGATTTTAAGATTCTTCCAACATCCCATTTCTTTCAAGGAATTTACACCAATTTCCTACCTACTTTGTGTATATCTTGTAGGGGAGAGGGAAAATTACTTTCTTTTTTAAATTTTTTTCCTAGCTCACTCTCCATTGTAAATTGTAACTAAGTAACAGAGTAACAGCTTATTTAACTTATTTTCTTTATCGGAGAATATTTTTATCCTTGAAAGTTGATCATGGTTGGGTTTTTTTCTCTCCAAGAAAGAAAATATGGAGTGGAGGAGGGAAACTAGAGAAGAGAAAGTATGACAAAGCGTGGTAGCATGGTGGCTCCCTGGAGTGAAGATAAAACGAAAACTGGTAACAAGCAAGAGAAAAAAAGTAAATAAGGTTTATAAGTTTTTTTCTCCCTCTTCCATATTCCGCTGTTGCTTCACCCGAGAAAAAGTATGGAGGAGTGAGTGAGTATATATATGTGTGTGTGCTCACAGAGAAATCTAAAACTATTCAGTTGCCATTCAGCAAAGCATAACAAATTCGGTTGGATTGCTAAAAGCGAGGAAAAAGGCACGAGTTGGAGGTACTTCCAACTTGTGATTCCTTTCACTGATCTTTTCTCTGTCTTGCTCTGTTCTGTTGTGTCAACAACTATGAGAGGGAAAAAGTCTTTTTCTGCTTCAAGTATGTGGAGGTGGATAGTTATAAATTTATATGCTTTTTTGCCTCTTTTCTCTTTCATTATGGAGCAATATCACAGGTGAAAAACTTGTTTGATTTTTATCCAACTCAAGCATAAAAAATACGTCTGACTAGGTACGCCATTTGTACAAGGTGAAAATAGGAAAACTCTGTCATGTTCACTTACTCTTTGTGTAGAAGCCTATTATGCCTTTTACAAATTACACATATCTAGTGACATTTTTTGTTTGAAAAAAACGAGGGTAAAAACTTTCTTGCTTGCTAAATGCTTATATATATTTCTTCTACAAGTCAACACTAAAAGAGAAAAGACTTTATCTATGCTTGTGTAACAAGACAGGAGATGAAAAGTTTATATAAAAAAGTCAACCGTGAAACTTGGCTTGTTACTGGGAGAGAAAAAAAAAGTTTCTTTTTTCCTCAGCTGTCATATAACTGGTATTGTGAAGTGATAGAGGGAACAATTATGACTAAAGGAAAAATCCCAGAGAAAAGAGTTATACATGTGTGTGCTTTCACCTCTTTTTATTTCGTGTCACTCACATTCACACTGTGGAACAAAGTGAAAGTCGCTAACAGTCATGCATTCCTGTCTCACTCTCACTTTGTGGGACAATGGCTTTCCTCTAAATGTTGGATTTTTTAAGACTCCAGACGGTAAATGTGTATAGCTGGTCATATGGTACAGGGGAATATTCTTATTTTTCGCACTTTATACTCTACCTACTCTTCTTTATGACAATGAAAGTAAATGAGAATTCTGTAAGGATATCTGAGAAAAATTTGAAGATGAAAAATAAGTATTGTAAATGTTTCTACATGAAGGAATATGAAATCAGGTCAATGAGCAGAGCCATAAACATTCAATTTTTTCTCTCATGAAAAAAAATCTCCAAATTGCATCACTAAGTTTGATGCTGAGTGACGGAAAAAAAGTTATGATACCGATGATAAAGAATATTGAAGGAAGTTGAATGAAGAGGAAAACATCTTCTTCAAAAAGCTGTGCTCGCTCCCATCATATTAAAATATTATAAAAACCATCATCATTTTTAACTGTGGAAATCTATAAACATATATTCCGCAACAATACCCTCCCATCTTTATTCTCAGTGATAACAACAAAACAGCAACATCTGCTCTACTTTCTCCTCTACTTTTATTTCTCCTTTGTGAAAAGGAATCTGAATTGGTTACATCTCCCACCGCCACACATAAAAAAGGAGGGAGCTGAAGAGCTCAACCAACTTACCCGAAAAAAACAGAGTAACGGAAAAAAGTATTATTATATGCATAAGAGTATTACTACCACTTTAAAAGCAACTTTTACAACCCTGGTGATGGCTCAATATATGGGAGCAGACGGACACACTGTATAAACTTGAGGACTATAACACTGCCAACTTTACACTTTCTCAGATGGGTCCTTATTCGAGGGAAAATGTAGGTGAAATGGGATCCATGAGGGAAGTTAGTTGCATGAAGTAACACATGAAAATACACCATCTTCCAGTCCCGGTGCCATGATGCCACTAACAATTCCATATTATGCACCTCTTTTGCTCTACATAAAGGAATATTATCTTTGTACTAAATTGGTCATGAACTGGGGAGACGATATGTTTCCAAGTACATCTGCTTTTTTCACCCGTGCCATCAACTGAAACCTGGAAAAGTCCTATATGGATTGAAAACAGGAGCATGCAAGAATGCATCCAATATTGAAAACTTTCCTTTTGGCTTGCATGCTTGATCCCGTCTGTAACAAACTTTGTTGGAGAGAAAACTCTCCCAAAAAATCCAACTGGGATCGCTCACTCGTCTCTATTTCATTATTGCGTTTTTTTGTTCAGACCATATTATCCATAATATTATCTTGCCAAGGGCATTGGCACCGTTAGTGTTGCGTTCAATGAATCCCAAGCTTGGGTGTAAAAAAAGTGTGTATGAGTGTAAAACATGGACACCCAAAAGATAAAAAGTATACAGAGTAGCTATCACTATCACTATATAAAAAAGGGTAACATAAGCAAACAAAGTTTTTTTTCCAGGGATCTCATCTGAGATTTTTATGTGTGGTCGAATGACTGGTAGTGGGAACTTTTTTATGATCGTCTTACAATATTCGCTCTCGGGTTTATGTCGAGGTTTGTGTGTTACATAGAAACATGTATGGAATTATGCATGGGTATGAATCAAAGATTTTTTGTGGAACTAGATAGACTGTATGGAATAGATTTTTTTTGCAAGAATTGGAAACTCTGTC